>JBAMJV010009213.1:97500-146018 GCA_037951105.1 Echinarachnius parma
TTGATATTGTCATTTGTTTTGATGATTTGTTTTATTGATAAGTTTGGTAATGAACTGTTCTTAATTTACCTCAGACGTCGAAAAGGAGTGTATGGCCCGCCCCCTGGGAAGAAGTGCATCGTGTTTGTGGACGATCTGAACATGCCAGCCAAGGAGATCTATGGAGCCCAGCCTCCCATTGAGCTCCTCAGACAGTGGATAGACCACGGTCACTGGTACGACAAGAAGGATACATCCAAGCTGGAAATAGTGGACGCGGTAAGTACATCCTGATCATTTATATTTAAAGTTCCTTACTTAAATTCACACAAAATACCTTTTCAGTCAGAAGTGTAAAAAATTGGAATGCAGGAAATGCTACGACCATCAACTTTCTGTATAATGATTTACTGCACTAAATGAATGTTCACTTGGTTAATATTAAACCTTTGTCTCACAAAGTAACAATCAAAATTAGTACGATTCTTCATCATCAATATCCCTTCTCTTGTTGTCAGCTCCTGCTCTCAGCTATTAGTCGTAGAGGAGACTACTTCACCTGGCATTCATCTCAATCAAGACCATCCCAATCCCATCATTATCGCTTTCATAACCATCATTATTATGATCATTATTTTGATTATTACCTCTTTATGTTATATTGCCAGCTCCTGAGCCATGGGTCCTCCTGGAGGAGGCAGGAACCAGATCACTGGCCGTATCACACGCCACTACAACATCATCTCCATCGACTCCTCAATCATCACCGTCACCATCACCACAACAATCATTATCATCAACGTTATGATTATCCTTCTGTTTTCCTCAGCTCCTGATCTCCGCTATGTGTCCTCCTGGTGGAGGCAGGAACCAGATCATGGGCCGCTTCACCCGCCACTACAACATCATCTCCATCGACTCCTCCATCATCACCGTCACTATCACCATAACCATCAATATCATCATTATTATGACCATTATTATGACCATTATTATCGTTTTGTTTTCCTCAGCTCCTGATCTCCGCCATGGGTCCTCCTGGAGGAGGCAGGAACCAGATCACGGGCCGGTTCACACGCCACTACAACATCATCTCCATCGACTCCTTCGATGACGAAACAATGGTCAAGGTCTTCACCTCCATCAGCGACTGGCACTTCGCCCAGGGATTCGACGGGGCATTCAGTCGTCTGGGAAAGGTCAGTACATTGTCAAATACATGTAGTTTAGTCTTGAGGTATCTAAAGGGATCTAATAACATTGTCAAATACAAACAAAACTTACTTGGATTTCTAGCAGTTTACCTCTACCCACTTGTTTGTCATTTAGTTTGATGCACTAGTACTGTTTCACTTTACATATGATCCATTTATCATAGATTATATTTTAACCATTAGTTGCTGTTTTCTTATCCGTTGTCACTTTTAGTCAAAGCAGTGCTACTACTTGACCCACTGTGGAATACTGTCTGGCTGTTTGATAACAAACAGAGCACACTTTATTTCACTATTATCTTCCCTCATAATTAACCATACCTGCACGAAAAGCACGAAAACGTTACTAAAGTTAAGTTTGACCAATACTCAACTATCCCTTTAAGTAAAACAAATAAAAATGCATGTGTAACACAGATGATTGTAATTTCAGAAGGTAATCTTCATACTGTTTTAATATATGATTGTCATGATTGCAATCGCTCTGTCTGTAGATCATGGTGCAAGCCACTCTTGGTGTGTACAAAGAAGCTATCTCCAATTTCCTGCCCACGCCGTCCAAGTCTCACTACGTCTTCAACCTGCGTGACTTTGCCCGCGTGATCCGGGGCGTGCTGCTGGTGCCAGCTGCTGCCATGAAGGAGGACGACAAAGACAAACTGATCCGGCTTTGGATCCACGAGATCTACAGGGTCTTCTATGACAGACTCATCGATGATAAGGACAGGTGAGCAAGAGGTCTAGGCGAGGTTACATAAAGATTTACAATTAATCATACAATGTTTTGATTGATTGTCCTTTTAATTAATTGACTTATTGTGCAATTAAGCATGGATGTTTATGTTGCGGGGCACTAAACTAAGGGTCATCTACGACAGACCAATCAATGATAAGGCCAGGTAAGCAAGAGATTGAGGCCTATTACATAAAGATTTAGGATTAGCGGTATGGAGGACGACAAGTACAAACTGATCCGACTTTGGATCCACAAGATTTACAGGGTTTTCTATGATAGACACATCAATGATAAGGACTGGTGAGCATTAGATCTAATACTACTAATAATAGTCCACTTTTATACAGCGCTTTATCGCCTAAGCCTCAAGGGGCTTGGAGCGTTATTACCTTAGATTTAGCTGACCTGCCATGATGGGGCACTCAAGCATTTCAAGGAATACATTCCTGCCAAGTACCCATTTCCTACACCTGGGTTGAGAGCAGCAAATGTGGATAAAGTGCCTTGGTGTAGGACACATGGGAATCAAACCCACAACCTTTGTATCACTTATGAGTATTACATTTCTAAGGTTTTATTGTATTAATTGTGTGACTGTTTTATGTAATCAGTTGTGTGCAATTATAACAAACCGAATACTATTGGAATCTTGTTTGTTCATTCTCCTCTCCTCTCGTGACTTCAATGTCTACAGGATCACTTTCTTTGAGATCGTGAAAGAGACGACGCAGTCGATGTTCAAACAGAGCATGGATAAGATCCTGAGTCACCTCACTCCTTCAGGCAAGCTCATCGATGATAACATCAGGTAAACACAGTCACCTTCTGTCCTTTTCATTTTGTTACCATCTGTAGTGATACAAATATCAGCAACAACAAGAAAATGATTCTGTGTTTCATGTTTAGATATATTTGTAAACATTGGTATGCTTCTAAAACTCAGTTGGTAATAAAGGCTTATCCAGATAACCATAGTAATATCAAGTTATAGCGCATGAAGAAGAGAGAAGTATCAAAGGAGATGGGATGACTACAGAGGAAAATGAAAGGCAGAGAGGAAAAAAGAAGTTGAAACAAGTGCTGTTCAGACGAATACTACCGCTAAAATAAGTGACGTTTTAATATTGACCTTATACAGTAAATGGTCTCCATCTACATGTATCTGCCATTTACCACACCCTAAATTGCATCCATTGTTTTACAGGTCTCTGTTCTTTGGAGACTTTGGCAAATACAACTGGCCCCGAGCCAGCAATCGGTCGTGAGCTCGTGTCGAGGCCAAACTATTAACCCCTTGCTTACAGGAACCGGGTGGGCTATGTACAAAGTCTATGGGGATTACAGAATCTTAACCCATTGCTTACAGGAACCGGGTGGGCTATGTACAAAGTCTATGGGGATTACAGAATCTTAACCCATTGCTTACAGGAACCGGGTGGGCTATGTACAAAGTCTATGGGGATTACAGAATCTCGTGATGAACGGGTTAATGACATCCTTTTTTGTTTCAGGTCTCTATTCTTCGGAGACTTTGGCAACCCGGACAGCGATGACAAGACGTACAACGAGATCACCAACATCAAGGAGCTGACGGGGACGATGGAGTTCTACCTCGGGGAGTTCAACCTGATCAGCAAGGCTCCCATGTCCCTCGTCATGTTCAAGTTTGCTATTGAGCATATCTCCCGCGTCAGCCGTGTGCTCAAACAGGACAACGGCCATGCCCTTCTCATCGGTAAGTAACTTTAGTAAACCGTTTTTTAAGCATGTACTCGGCGTGTACTCAGCCCTGTTTATAAGCAGCCTGTGTCGGTAAGATACTTCAACGGTTTTCTCCCATTTTCTCCCATTTTCACCATTTTGAGTAAAACTACTTGGTAACATTTCCAGAGGACATATTGTAAAACTGTTCATTTCAGAGGTGAAAGAATAATATTCATAGTGTATTTCGGTAAATAGCAGGCAAAACAAAAGTTTTGGCCCAAATTGTGAAGGTATGGAAATATCTAAGATTTTGCATAAAAGGGTTCTGAGCCACAATGCAGCTCCCATTCTTGTGTTCTTTTTATTTTCTTTATTTTTTATTTTGTACATATATCTTAAACCACATCAAATTTTATCATCTTTTTAAATACTAAAATTTGATCCTAAAATTGATTCTAGTGTTTAGTGAAAAACCCTCCAGGCCTCTCTGCCCTGTATGACTATGCTCATATTGGGAAATTTCTACAATGTATATAAACGTAAACGTAATGATTAAATATGTGCTTTGCTCTGATAGGTATTGGTGGGAGTGGGCGGCAGAGTGCGACCAAGCTGGCCACCTTCATGGCAGACTACGAGCTTTTCCAGATAGAGATCACCAAGAACTACACACATATTGAGTGGAGGGAGGACATCAAGAAGGTATGCATCATTCTTCTCATGGAGGCTTCATATGATGACACACGCGGTACCCCGGGGTACCTTTGTACCCCGGGGTACCGCGTTGTGTAGCGCCATCTTGTGTCCACTTAAAGCACAACCGTATTGCGTTGTGCATGCAGTGCAGCGCGCGCTTGCATGCACGCTATACCCCGGTACAGCCCTAAAAAATAAATAATTAATTAAACAAAATGGCGGATATTCGTTTGGTACCCCAGGGTACCATTTATGTCATCATATGCAGAGTTTATATGCAAAAAACAGTAAATGCCATTTCATCTGTAAATCATGTATTTTGTATTTATTTGAATTATAGACAAATTGTAAACAGAAACAAAAGGTAGAAGCCAATTCTTTTATTGATACGACAAGGGTATCACACTTTGTCTTATGTTTCCCTTTGTTTATTTTAGCAGGGCATTAACAAATAGTAGTCATTTTAATTTTACTATTATGTTGCAGCTATTGCTGAAGGGAAACTACATTCCTGTTCAGTGAAAACCAAGCAAAGACGAGTCCGTCGTTGAAGACATTAACATGATCCTGTATGCAGCTAACGTCTGTAACAATTTACAGCTATTCTCACTTGACTATGACTGTTACTATTCACCCACAGCTATTGCTGAAGGCCGGGGCAGAAGGGAAACAGACTACCTTCCTGTTCAGCGACAACCAGATCAAAGACGAGTCCTTTGTAGAAGACATCAACATGATCCTGAACACGGCCGATGTGCCTAACCTCTACCCTGCTGACGAGAAGGCTGAAATCATAGAGAAGATGCAGGCTGTAGCAAGGGCTGAGGTAATACACTGTACGAGGATCGGTGGGGATGGGGGGGATGGGGCTTAGGAGGGCTGCAGCCCCCAAGAGAAAACATCAATATTAAATAGGCTGAAAACACCTCTTTTTAAAGCAAATTCCTCACATTTGTATAAACTGTTTACACAGAATAGAAATGAAAATTAATAATGGTACCTTTCTGCAAATTAATTTCACAGTAGATTCCTACTGCAGTTTTAGTGGTGAGCACAAAATAGGAACAAATCATATTGATTGTCATGCCTACTGCTAACACTAGTTTTTATCAATATGATGTTAATTAGTTTTTTCTTTGTAATAAAGAACTTTAAGTATGATATTTAGTGATAAAAATACACAGAGCTCAGGACAATTTAGCCCCTAAAATGCACAAAAGTGCCCCCAGAAAATTCATAACAGAGACCATAATTTGTCAAACAGTTAATTTAAATTGATCAGGCTTGATTGTAAGAAGCCGCAGAAAATCAAATGTTTATACTTTTACATAATGGTATGTTTGTGTGTGCACAGGGCAAGAAGATTGAAGCCACGCCCCTTGCCATGTACAACTACTTCATAGAGCGAGTGCGCAAGCACCTGCATGTGGTGCTGGCCATGAGTCCCATCGGAGATGCCTTCAGGAACCGGCTCCGGATGTTCCCATCTCTCATCAACTGCTGCACCATCGACTGGTTCCAGGTATGTATGGCAACAAAATGATGATGATGATGACGACGACGATGACGATGATGACAATGATGATGCTGATGATGATGATAATAATGATGGTGGTGATGGTGATAATGATGATGATGGTTATGATGATAATAATGATTTTGAGTTAGACAAATACAAATTGAATGCTATAAAAGTGTCGTTTATATGTTTATTCTTGTTTGTGAAATGTAGGCGTGGCCTGAGGATGCCCTGGAGATGGTTGCAGAGAAGTTCTTTGAAGACATGGACATGGACGATCACATCCGCAAGGAATCCGTCGTCATGTGCAAGCACTTCCATGAGAGTGTCCGCAAGATGTCCGAAGAGTAAGAAATCACTTGTCTTTAGCTTCTATCACAGCTCATTTATATCTATCTTTGTAACTGTGCTACAATCAAAGTTTTCACTGTGTGTATTAAGAAAGAAGAAGTGCAGATGAACTTGGATGATCACATCCGCAAGGGAATCCATTGGTATATGCAAGCACTTCCACGAGAGTGACTGCAGAGTAAGAAATCACTGCTGTTTAGCTTCTAATTTCTTTCTTTAGCTAAATGTAAAGTACAAAAATGTTTAAACACGGATCATTCTTTGATAATGGTGAATGAAACAAACGAATTTGGATGATCACATTCGAAAGGAATCATGTAAAAGAACTATTATGGGAGTTTCTGCAAGATGTCAGAGGTGAAATATATCAGTCATTCCTACCACTATCTAAGTTCAGGTTGAAGTTTTCACAGTGCGTACAATTTTTGACTGGATACCAATGTTGATTGTCTATTCATGCATGTTTGACTCATCTGTGATTTCTTTATGTTAGATTTTTGAGCTCTTTGGTTACCTATGCGCATGCATATTTGATCCATCTGTGATTTGATTTGTTTTGATTGATTTATTTCCCATGTTTTCAACAAATGATAGAGAAAACAATTAACATTGAATCGTGAACATAATTTAATTTGATTTCATTCTAGATAATATTCATTCTACCTTTTTAAATTAACACAGAAGACACAAATTGCAAATTTGACCTATATGTGATTTCTTAATTGTAGTTTTCTGAGGCTCATTTAATCATATATTTATGCAAATTAAACCAATCTGTGATTTCTTAATTTTAGGTTTCTATTCTGAGGTTCATTTAATTGTATATTTATGCAAATTGAACCCATGATCTGAAATGTCTTTACTTCAGGTTTCTGAGCACCCTGCGTCGCCACAACTACGTGACTCCCACCAGCTACCTGGAGCTGATCCTTACCTTCAAGAAGCTGCTGGAGATCAAGAGGAACGAGATCCAAACTATGAGGAACAGATACGTGGTTGGGCTGGAGAAGCTGGCCTTTGCTGCTTCTCAGGTAAGCAATGTTGTAGCCCTTTGTCACCAGTGTTCTTGTTAAGTCTTAGAAGTGTATGATTAGTTCATGATGATGGTTAGTGGAACAGGATCCAAACCATGAGGAACAGATACGTGGTTGGGCTGGAGAAGCTGGCCTTTGCTGCTTCTCAGGTAGGCAACTAATCCATTGGAAGTAATGTGCTTCTATATACATGTAGTGCACCTAGATAGATTACTATGCTATACATTATAATTGCCTCCTGTATGTATGTTTTAATTTGATGAGATTACAATATCTAAGAGATAAACCCTTTTTTAACCAATTTACTACTGGAACCTGGTGTAGCATGTATTAACTCTAAGGGAGCACCTGTCGGTCTGTTCACACCTGCCTGAGCCATAGACCCAAGATGACCTGGAAGCTGTAAACTGCCGTCCCAGAACCTACATTTATGTGCAGTACTGGACAGGCCTAGCGGTAGTGATCCAAGAAGAAGATGGGAAATCAAATGTATCAAAGGCAAGATGTAAACTGTTTGTGATTGCTTTGATGTTTGCAGGTGTCCGTGATGCAGCAGGAACTGATCAAGACCTCAGAGGAGACGGAGGTCCTCATGGAAAAGATTGCTCAGGACACGGTGGAAGTAGGGGCACTGATGGAAAGAACCACTCTTTGATAATTATTTGTGATCGTTTACTTTGTTGCTTGCAGGTGTCTGTGATGCAGCCGGAGCTGACAGACCTGCAACAAGATCTGATCAAGACCTCGTAGGTCCTCATGGAAAAGATTGCTCAGGACACAGTGGATGTAGAGGCACAGACAAAAAAATCTCTCTCTAATACTTCTTTGCATTCCTTTGCTTTGTTGTTTACAGGTGTCCGTGATGCAAAAGGAGTTGACAGACCTACAGCCAGAGCTGATCAAGACCTCAGAGGAGACGGTAGTCCTGATGGAAAAGATTGCTCAGGACACAGTGGAAGTTGAGGCACAGAAAGAGGTCAGTCATAGTTTTGTTACAAAACCAAACATCTCCATTTTTGTTGTATCAAGAGCATAGAATCATTTGAAAGGTAATATATGCCTCTGCCGGAGGCATTGTGTGTCTGGGTTGTCCGTAGTATGTACTCCCGTTATAGACCCCAGGCCTAGCAGTGAAAATCATCTTATTTCTTGACTTTCGTGACTCACCTCTGAGATCTACCTGAATTTCGGCTTGGGGGTAGAGAAAAAATCACTGAACAGAAATTCAAATGTCGTCAAGGCCAAAAGTTGGACATTAATTAGTAATGTTTATTAGGGTACCTAATTGAACAATGCCCTCTCACCTTAATATAATGAAGAACCATGTATTAACCTGTTTGCGCCATGGAAGTATACTTCTGTGATAGGCGGCATACGATATACGTACCACTCTGTTCCGCGCCGAGCAAGGCTAGCGGATTGTATCGTATTTGCGGCACAGATTGGCGTTTGACACATTAAAAAAAAAATTATTGGGGAAATTATGTTAGTTTAGAAAACAGGTATATTTATTTGGAGGATTTACTTTAGGTTTGGTGTTTACTCTTTATGATATTTCAATTGACGGATTATCTCCAAACTTGGTACTAGCTTATGAACCAATTGAGTTTGGGGTCATGAGGTCTACATTGCTTAAGCACTACATGTACATGTTACCTAAAATATTATTTGTATATTTGTTGTATCATTATTCATACAGGTTGTGGCAGCTGATGAGGCTGTAGCTAACGAGGCTGCTGGCGTTGCACAGGGCATCAAGACCGACTGTGAGGCTGATTTAGCGGAAGCTATCCCCGCTCTGGAGTCTGCCATTGGTGCTCTCAATACTCTCAAGCCAAGCGACATCTCCATGGTCAAAGCCATGAAGGTATGTGACCTTTTTTATTTGCATTCTCTGATCTTCCTTCCCCATATGGCTAATATCCATTCATGCTGTTTAGAAAACAAGCAACAAGCAGTGGCATAGTGTGGTCATACCGATAGAGGCACTCCAATTATTGGATGGCACATCGTATGCATTTCTATATATTTTCAAAGTTTTTCTAGAATAGTTATTGTGTGGGTTGATTTTGATGATGATGACCACGTATTAAAGAAAAGTTGTAATGAAATCCTGTATACAGAACCCGCCAGGTGGTGTGAAGCTGGTGATGTTTCTCCCTCATACAGAACCCGCCAGGTGGTGTGAAGCTGGTGATGTTTCTCCCTCATACAGAACCCGCCAGTTGGTGTGAAGCTGGTGATGTTTCTCCCTCATACAGAACCCGCCAGGTGGTGTGAAGCTGGGGATGTTTCTCCCTCATACAGAACCTGCCAGGTGGTGTGAAGCTGGTGATGGAGTCGATCTGCGGGATGCGCTCCATCAAGCCGGAGCGCAAGCCAGACCCCAACGGCAGCGGCAAGATGGTGGAGGATTTCTGGGTGTTAATCTAACCAGAATATCTGTGTGAATGTTGCAATTATTGTCGAGTGGAATTGTGCTGATGATGAAGACCACATAAGAAAAGTCCTAATGATGTTTCTCCCTCATACAGAACCCGCCAGGCGGCGTGAAGCTGGTGATGGAGTCGATCTGCGTGATGCGCTCCATCAAGCCGGAGCGCAAGCCAGACCCCAACGGCAGCGGCAAGATGGTGGAGGACTACTGGGGACCCTCCCAGAAGCTGCTGGGGGACTTGAAGTTCCTGGACGCGCTCAAGACCTACGACAAAGACAACATTGCTCCAGCCAACATTAAGAAGATCAGAGACAAGTGAGTGCTGGTGATGATTGTATCATGTTGAACCACGCAGTTTCTGGATGACTATATTAGATCAGAATCCTGAATTTCTAGTAATCCCTTATAAACCCCATCACTACGAGATTCTGAAATCCCCGTAGACTTTGTACATAGCCCACCCGGTTCCCGTAAGCAACGGAATAAGGGGGCTACCAACATAGGTTAGCAGTTATACCTCGCCATTAATGATTGAAGGTAGATACATTTGATGACACACGCAGTACCCCGGGGTACCGTTGTACCCCGGTATCCCGCGTTGTGTAGCGCCATCTTGTGTCCACTCGAAGTACAACCGTATTGTGTTGTGCATGCATGTAGCGCGCGCTTGTATGCACGCTATACCCCAGTACAGCCCTAAAAAATAAATAAATAATTACCGTATTTGTCGGTGTATTAACCGCCCCTTTTTTCTCCAAAAAAAAGCTCCAAAATGGGGGGAGCGGTTAATACATGGAGATAGGAAAATTGTACACGCAAATTGACTAGCCAGCGCCGGGCCCTAATACGATGCGGTTAATACACGGAGATAAGATTCACAAGTGACCAAAGTCCACCTCAGCAAGGCATTAATACTCATACGATGCACTGAAAATACAAGCATATTCCCCCAAAAACAAGTCATGCAGTGTCTTTTATGTTTCTCTTTTACCTCTTCCTAAATATTGCTTGTTGTTGAGCACTGTGAAAGCGGCTTGGAAGATTCACGATCATTGCTTCGATCTTAGTACGAATCCTAAATATAACATGCACCCGGCCGCGCGACTGGCGCTTGCACTTGGCCGCGCCGAGCAGGCGGGGATTCTCTTTCCCGACGCGACACGCGCGACCCCCGGCCGCCGATGCTCCAATACAGCCCGCCATATCACTCATATACTTTGCGTGCAGGTTATCGGGTCTATTTTGTTACCCGAGATCCATCCGCCGGGGATTTCCCCAATTCCCGGCGGATGGATCTCGCGTAACAAAAATAGACCCAAAACCTTCACGCAAGGTGTACGAGTGATATGGCGGGCTGTACCGATAGAGGGCGGACTGGATGTCAACGTTTGAGAATCGTTTCATCCATGTCGACGACGATCGTATGCCGTATTACTTCGCTATTATAACTTACTATTTCTGAAACAGTTTTCAAGAGTAGATTCAACATAATTTGAACTAGAAAGAAGGAATAACATTAAGGTACAGTTTTTTTTAAATCTCCGTTCTGATTGTTTTATTGGTGAAATCTTTGTTTTATTGTCTAACGTTTTATGTAGTCCCATGTGTAGTGATCCGTGTGGCAAATTATTCAACAGAAGTTATAGATTCTTCTGCTGTGAAGAAGGCCTGATAATTTTCTTTATTTACATCGGAGACTTCAGTAAATAAAACAAAATTCATAGGCAAAATTCTCTGATAGATAAGCTATTTTTGGTACCTTTCCTAAGAAAATGCTGACCATCTAAAGACTAAAAATCAAGAATTATACTATCAAATTTTTTTTTTTTTCATGGAAAAATGGCCAAAGTTGGGGGTGCGGTTAATACATCGGAGCGGGTAATACACCGACAAATACGGTAAACAAAATGGCGGATTTTCGTTTGGTACCCCAGGGTACCATTTATGTCATCATTTATGAAATGTGTATGTCCTAATATTGGAAATTGTCTCGGCTCTGTAACAGGTAAACAACAAATTGTATTTCATTCTTAGATTGCATTGCAGTTTCAATAAATTAACTTGTATGATGATTATTTGGATTCTCCAACAGGTACATTCCCAACCCCGACTTCCAGCCGGATATCATCAAGAATATCTCAACTGCCTGCGAGGGTCTCTGTAAATGGGTCCGTGCCATGGATGTGTACGATCGTGTTTCCAAGGTAACCAGTCTTACTTTTTTTTTCACCCATTATATGCATTATATTCAATATGCACATTTCTTTATTTAGACCACTCTTACAGGTTATCTAATTGTGTTTGTCTGACTAGGAATTTGTATTTTTCACGCTTTCATTTCTTTTGCTGAATTACTGATGATTCTTGATTTGTCTTGATGTTTCAATAGGTCTAAATACAAATGATAAAAGCGTGTGTAAAAATCATTATGTTGTGTGGGTGAGATGTGAAACATTAGTTTGATATCGTTTGAATATTCACTTCTAGTGTTCAAGTTGCCATGGAGGTTAGATATTAAAATGTTTTCTTTCTTACGCTCAGGTCGTCGGTCCCAAGAAGAAGAAGCTGGCTGAGGCGGAGGCCGAGCTGGCCATTCAGATGGAGAAGCTGAACACCAAGCGCGCCCAGCTCAAGGAGGTGTCGGACAAGCTGCAGGAGCTCAACGACGAGCTGGAGCGCATGGTGGAGAAGAAGAAGGACCTGGAGGCCAACATCGAGCTGTGCTCCCAGAAGCTCGACCGGGCGGAGAAGCTGATCGGAGGTCTGGGAGGAGAGAAGGACCGGTGGGAGAAGGCTGCCAACCAGCTGGGGGAGAGGTTCATCTCCATCACTGGGGACGTGCTCATCTCATCCGGAGTGGTGGCCTACCTCGGCACATTCACAGTAGACTACAGACAGGTGAGTGATGAATGTTCCCTAGGGAGTGGAGAGAGTGCAAGTTAAGTGTTTGATTTGATTGTGGGTGTGAGAAGGCAGCGACAACCAGCTAGGGGCTCTAGAGGTTCATCTCTATCACCCGGGATGTGCTCATCTCATCCGGAGTGGTGGCCTACCTCGGCACATTCACAGTAGACTACAGACAGGTGAGTGATGAATGTTCCCTAGGGAGTGGAGAGAGAGCATGTTAAGTGTTTGATTTGATTGTGGGTGTGAGAAGGCAGCGACAACCAGCTAGGGGCTCTAGAGGTTCATCTCTATCACCCGGGATGTGCTCATCTCATCCGGAGTGGTGGCCTACCTCAGCACAATATTTTTGCGGGCTGGCAATGTTTCCTACATGTGCACTGTATGATAAGATTAATAATAGTGTAAAGCGCTTTGAGATGGGAGTTGTATGATAAGGCACATTTTCAAAGCTACTATTAATTGTTATCACTATTATTATTTTCATCATAATTATTATTGATATTTGTTCAACAGAGAGCAACGGATGATTGGCAGAAGCTGTGTCGTGAGAAGAAGATCCCTTGCTCGGACACCTTCTCTCTCAGCGCCACTCTGGGTGAGCCCGTCAAGATCAGGGCCTGGAACATCGCCGGCCTGCCCGTCGACTCGTTCTCCATCGACAACGGCATCATCGTGTCCAACTCCAGGAGGTGGCCTCTCATGATTGACCCACAAGGTAAGTAGCTAGCAGTGAAAAATGTTTGCTCCAAAAATATCTAAAAGAGCCCCCTACATTTCCACAAAGAGCCCCTGTACATTTGCATGGAGTTGAAAGCAAATACATTTGATGTTTTCCCCAGTAGCCAGCCTGCACTTCTTGAAAAGCTCTTGAAGCATCCTTGTCAGGGAAACCCCTCTTACTTCTAGTTTGGATATGGCTTTAAATTTGTTCATTATTTAACAATTCTGTCCTTTATATTTTCTGCCAGGTCAAGCCAATAAGTGGGTAAAGAACATGGAGAAAGCCAACCAGTTGTCCATCATCAAGCTCTCCGATGCCAACTATGTGAGGATCCTGGAGAACTGCATCCAGTTCGGCAAACCTGTGCTGCTGGAAAATGTCGCAGAGGAACTGGACCCCCTGCTGGAAGCTGTGCTCCTCAAGCAGACCTTCAAAATTTCAGGAGTCATTGTGAGTAACATTATAAATAACATTCATATTGATAAGATAATACTCAACAATGAATAAGGAATGCACATAAAGTCCTAATTGATGTTTGAATTGAGTTTGGCAAACCATTGCTGCTGTAGAATGTCGCAGAGGACTGGACCCCCTACTGGAAGCTGTACTCCTCAAGCAGACCTTCAAAAGCTTGGGAGTCATTTTTAGTCACTTTATATATAACATTTAGATTCATACAATATACTGGGGCTACTAACTGCAGTGCAAACAAACCAGGATTGCACCTATATCACTCTATTTATTTATTATCATTTAAATGTACCCGGTTGGGTGTAAACTAGCTTGAGATCTATTGTATGACTCCTCTTGGCTTGTATGCTCCTTTGGGAATCGAGGAGGTGCAGAAATGAAAAGTACCAATAACCGCAGGCACTTGGATAATCATATGAGCACTTAATAGTGACGTGGTCAGGCAATGTTATAAGCCTGTATGTAAGAATGATGTAATAATCAGTGTTTCCTGAAAGGGTGTGTACTGTAACCAATTAGCTTATTGTTTTCTTGTATCTGGTACAGAGAATCATGGTCAAATTTGCATACCATTAGTGTTTGCTATATATGTCAGACAAACATCAGGCAAGCTTAGACGTTACCAGATGCAAACTTTGTTAGTAGGATATGCATTAATTTTGAATATATGTAACCAAACTTTTCTATTGCAAATATATTGACAATGTTTGCATTCTTTCAGTAACCTGTTTGGATTGATGTGTTATTGTTATTTTTCTGATTTAGTGGTCAATTTTGCCCTGACAAAGATTCTGCTAGGATTGAAAGCTAGGCTCCTTATTCATGCTCTTGTTTTTTTGTTTGTTTTTGATCTGATACAGAGCATCCGTCTTGGGGAGAATGTGATAGAGTGGTCGCCGGACTTCAGGTTCTACATCACATCAGCCCTCAGGAACCCTCATTACTTGCCAGAAATTTCAGTCAAGGTAAGAGTGCAGGCCTGTCGTCACTTTTATGTTAATGCTTCTCTTTCTATCCATCAAATTTGTTAATCATATCAAAGAACCTGTTTGGATATCAAAATATATATGAAAAGCAGCAAAGAAAAATACTGGTTTTCACCTGGATTGAACCCGAGACCTGCTAGACCGGTGCTCTACCAACTGAGCTAGAAAGCTCTTGTGATGGCTATCTATCCAAGAAACTCTTTTCATTGATCATACCAGTCAGATATGCTATGTAAACCTGACACAATCCCGAAGGATTAGAAGTCAACTAAGGGATATGTGCGACGGATCTCTGAAGTGATGCAGCTTTTTGTATAGAAATAAGTTCAATTTTCTTTGCTAACTGAGTTGTTTGTGTCCCATTGCATGTTACACTTGTGATTTTTATGATCACGCTGCTGGGTCTCCCGGTCCAGCTGCTGGTGCTAGTGGCGGGCCAGAAAGAATCATGAACTGTTGATCTGACTTATCCTGTCATAGATTTCCTAATAAACATTACGTTAATGACTGCGTTGTTTCTCTCTATCGCAGGTTGCCCTCGTGAACTTCATGATCACCCCGCTGGGTCTGCAGGACCAGCTCCTGGGTCTAGTGGCTGCCAAGGAGAAGCCTGAGCTGGAGGAGAAGAAGAACCAGCTGATCCTGGAGAGTGCCAGCAACAAGAAGCAGCTCAAGGAGATTGAGGACAAGATCCTGAAGATCCTCTCGTCCTCAGAGGGCAACATCCTGGAGGATGAGACGGCCATCCAGGTCCTCTCCTCGTCCAAGACACTATCGGAAGAGATCTCAGTCAAACAGGTGGGTGCCTTTAATATTTATTTTGATCCAGACATAAGTTCTCAGTGCTCCTCAAGGAGATTGAGGATATGATCCTGAAGATCCTCTCGTCCTCAGAGGGCAACATCCTGGAGGATGAGACGGCCATCCAGGTCCTCTCCTCGTCCAAGACACTATCGGAAGAGATCTCAGTCAAACAGGTGGGTGCCTTTAATATTTATTTTGATCCAGACATAAGTTCTCAGTTCTCCTCAAGGAGATTGAGGAGAGCATCCTGGAGATCCTCTTGTCCTCTGAGGGCAACATCCTGGAGGATGAGACGGCCATCAAGGTCCTTTTCTCGTCCAAGACACTATCGGAAGAGATCTCAGTCAAACAGGTGGGTGCCTTTAATATTGATATTGATCCAGAGATCAGTTCTCAGTTCTCTTTAAGGAGATTGAGGACTGCATTCTGAAGGATCTTTCCTCCTCGGAGGGCAACATCCTGAAGGATGAGACGGCCAGCAAGGTCCTATCCTCGTCCAAGACACTATCGGAAGAGATCTCAGTTAAACAGGTTGGTGGCTTTAATATTTATTTTGATCCAGACGTAAGATCTCAGTTCTCCTCAAGGAGATTGAGGATATGATCCTGGAGATCCTCTTGTCCTCTGAGGGCATCATCCTGGAGGATGAGACGGCCAGCAAGGTCCTATCCTCGTCCAAGACACTATCGGAAGAGATCTCAGTTAAACAGGTTGGTGGCTTTAATATTTATTTTGATCCAGACATAAGATCTCAGTTCTCCTCAAGGAGATTGAGAAGAGCATTCTGGAGGATTTTTCCTCCTCTGAGTGCATCACCCTGGAGGATGAGACGGCCATCCAGGTCCTCTCTTGTCAAAGACACTGTTGGGAAAGATCTCGGTCAAACAGCAATCAATATTGATATTGCTCCAGACATTAGTCCAGAGAGATGGTATTTTCTCTATGATGTACATTTGTATTTGCCATTGGTTGCTATGAATGCAATAAGCAAGCTCTAACCTTTCTATAAAGAAAAAGTTGCTTAGAACCATTATGTCGTTAAATCAAAATATTGCGATGTCATTGATGTCTTTGCCAGCAAAATTAAAATTAACACAAACTCTTTTCCCACCCCCTCCACAATCACCACCCCCACCACAGGAAATTGCCTCGGCTACAGAGAAGGAGATTGACGAGACGAGGAACGGCTACCACCCCGTGGCGGTTCACTCCGCTACCCTGTTCTTCTGCATCTCAGAGCTGGCCAACATAGAGCCCATGTACCAGTACTCCCTCACCTGGTTCATCAACCTATACATACAGGTGAGTTCCTCTTGCAATCACAGTCAAACCTGCTTTAGCAACAACCTGTCTATAAAGAACAAAGACTAATCTTATCTCCTCAGGCAGCAGTTGGCCTTTAACCCGTTCAGGACGGCCTGATTTTGCTATAGCATGAATTCCCCATAGACTCATGCTTGAGTATTTTCGGGACTAGTCCTGACCGGTTAAATGAACCTGTCTAAAAAGACCCCTGGTTCTGTCTCCTTTCAGTGATAGTTAAAATGCTATTTTCGTTTGGGCAAATAATAAAATTATGTCATGCAAAATGCATAGTGAATCTATTTTTATGCCTCCGCCAACGAAGTGGCCGGAGGCATTATGTTTTCGGGTTGTCCGTCCGTCCGTACGTACGTCCGTCCGTACCTACGTCCGTCCGTACGTCTGTACGTACGTCCCGTTTTCGTTCTCGCGATATCTCAAGAACCGGTTGACTGATCAATTTCAAACTTGGTATGAGGGTACATATTGGGGTGACAATGATCTGATTAGATTTTAGGGGTCATGATGTCAAAGGTCAAGGTCACAGGACTCAATATATATGCAAAAATGCCTCGTTCTCGCGATATCTCAAGAACCGGTTGACGGATCAACTTCAAACTTGGCTTGAATGTACATATTGGGGTGTCAATGATCTGATTAGATTTTGGTGTTCATGAGTTCAAAGGTCAAGGTCACAGGACTCAATATATGTGCAAAAATTCCTTGTTCTCGTGATATCTCAAGAACCGGTTAACAGATCAATTTCAAACTTGGTATGAGTGTAAATATTGGGGTGGCAATGATCTGGTTAGATTTTGGGTTCATGAGGTCAAAGGTCAAGGTCACAGGACTCGATATATATGCAAAAATGCCTCGTTCTCGTGATATCTCAAGAACCGGTTGAGGGATCAATTTCAAACTTGGTATGAGTGTACACATCGGGGTAGCAATGATCAGATTATATTTTGGGGGTCATGAGGTCAAAGGTCAAGGTCACAGGACTCAATGCAAAAATGGCTTGTAATGGCAACATTTCAATCACTGAATGTCAGATTTCAATCAAACTTGGTACCTGAATGTTTCTTAGGGAGCCAATGTAGCCATCAAAGTTTGGGGTCATATGGTCAAGGTCACAGGACTCAAAATATATGAAAAATAAACAAAAATTAATTCAGTGCACATTAATTTGGGCTTGATATTGAAATCGCGTGATAGCGGAGGCATAATTTTCGACTGCGCGCAGTCGAAGATCCATCTAGTTGATCACATGACGTACTCTCGACCAATCGAGTGAACAAACTTTTTTAGAAACGGGTTTAATAATAACTAATACATATTCTCTCTTATATTTCTCCATTTGCCTTCAGTCCATCCAAAACAGCCGCAAGTCCTCCGTTCTGGATGAGAGAATCGAAAATCTGAATGACCACTTCACCGACAGCATCTACAAGAACGTGTGTCGCTCCCTCTTTGAGAAGGACAAGCTACTCTTCTCCACTATCCTGTGTGTCGGCATCTTGCAAAGCAGGTAAAAACCAATACATGATATATAAGGGCCCCGTTGCAGAAAGAGAACCAATCGATTGTAAGTTACAATTAATGCAGAATTACAATTACGTTACAATTATGTCAGAAAATTTGCGCAATTGAATCAATCACATGTGCACATTGCCACATTCAGTCACATGATCGGACTTACAATCAATTGCAACTTTACAATTGATTGCATCTCTTTCTGCAACGGGGCCAAGGAGTAATAATAATAATGATAATATTGGCTAATATACTTATATAGCGCACGTTCTGTCTTTCGACATTCGCGGCGGATCACTATTGTTACCCTGGTCTTCAGATACATACCACAATCAATCCAGCACACAAAGTGCCGTTTTTCCACTCCCTGGGGAGAATTTCAGCGAAACCTTGTAGGTGCACTCAGTGCTAAGGAACTCTGTTCCATCCTTCCAGGTAGGAAGGAAAGATCAATATTTTGCTTGTCATAGAAGTGAACAAAACATCTTCGTTAACCCATTCAGGACTCGTCCCAAAAATACTTGGGCTGTGGTTTATGAAGAATGCATGCTATACCACAATCAGTCTGTCTTGAATGGATGAGAGTGAATTCCTTGGCTAAATCACAAGTTGTGAAGAATGCTCATTAACAATGTGTATTCACTGCTTAGTACGAGTACTATGATGAGGAAAAGATGCAAAATTATGGGCCAAAGTTTTGCTGAAATTTGTTAAATTTGGACCCTGACATGGGGTCACAAACTGCAACCTAGAACGAAAGTTACGTTACCAAAAATGCTAATCTTGAGCTATTTTTTCTCAGTAAAAGATTCCCCATCTCGTGCAACCAGTCCTCTTGTCACTATTTTATGGGAAGAATGCTGTTCCGTTTGTCTGCGCCAACGTATATAGTAAATGCCCAAGTTTATGCCTTGCCTACGGTAACCTGATGTACCAAGTCTAAGGGGATTTCAGAATCTTGAATGGAACGGGTTAAGTGACCTTTATTATTATCATTATTGTTACTTATTTGAACTTGCCAAACAGAGACCAAGTGGATGACACCGAGTGGCGGTTCTTGTTGACTGGAGGGGTGGCGTTGGACAACCCTCACCCCAACCCCGCCCCAGAGTGGCTGACGGACAAGTCCTGGTCTGAGATAGTCAGAGCATCAGACCTCGACAACCTCAAGGGATTCATGGACAGTAAGTACACTTCTATATGCCATCTTTATTCAAATTCTTACATTTTTTTCAGGTAACATAGATATAGGTAACATAGATATATGTGCACGGCTATAGCAAAACCCTGCATCTCTCTGTGAAAATCAAAATGCTTTTATTTCATGCTTTGTTCTGACAAATTGGTCAATAATTGGCGAAGATATGATTGTTTCAATTTTACAATCATAAGTCTTTTACACACATTATGTGAACTTAAAATGCTACTTAATTTCTTCAAAACATGAATTACAGACAAGCTATGCAGGGTTTTGCTATAGCCGGTCACATAGATTAGTTTGGTCCTATTTGTTTGATTTAAGTTATCTGTTATGTGAAGTCAAAAGTTATAAGCATCATTAGTAGTTGTCATTATGAGGTAGCATGATTTAACGTTTGTGAAATAATACTAGACCCACCGTAGAGATTACCTTGGGTGAGCAAGCATTATTATTATTGTTGTTATTGTTATCATATTCCTTGTCATCATCATCATCATTGTTATTATACTAACGTTTGTGTTGTGCAATTGTTACCAGATTTCAAGGACAATGCGCCAGCATGGAAGCAGGTGTATGACTCGGCCACCCCTCATGAGATGACCTACCCCGCCCCGTACGACATGATGACAGGCATGCCCAAGATGATCATCCTGCGAGCCATGCGCCCAGACAAGATGGTGCCTGCCGTGCAGAACTACATCGTGGACAACCTGGGGCGCAACTACATCGAGCCTCCGACCTTTGACCTGGCGGGCAGCTTCGCGGACTCCCACTGCTGCGCGCCCCTCGTCTTCGTTCTCTCGCCCGGAGCCGACCCCATGCAAGGCCTGCTCAAGTACGCCGATGACAATGGGTACGGAGGACCCCGCATCAGCACCATCTCCCTGGGCCAGGGCCAGGGGCCCATCGCGGAGAAGATGATAGAGGCTGCCCGGGAGGCGGGTAACTGGGTGGTGCTGCAGAACTGTCACTTGGCAACCAGCTGGATGCCCCGCCTGGAGTTCATCTGCGAGGAGGTGCTGATCCCGGAGAATGTCAACAATGAGTTCAGACTGTGGCTGACCAGCTACCCATCTGACGCCTTCCCCGTCTCCATCCTACAGAACGGTATGACATTGCATACGTCATTGCATCACATTGCATACCTCAGTACAGAGTCCCATTACCCATACATACAATTCAAAGTTGCTTCCATAATTACATGATTAGAAAGAGATCTGTTCTTACAAAGAATAATTTTCAACTTTTTATCACTGTGTTCATATTTGTAGAGCCAATTTTAGAGCCAAAGAGTTGTGTTATGGTTGAGAATTTGAAAGTTTAACATTACTTTATGAATCATCAATAAAGATGAACTTTTACTTTTTGATTGTGATGTAGAGTAAGATATTGTCATAAAAATTTTGTTTGAACCAAGAAAAAGAGCTATCATAGTAACTTTCCCAATCCTTTGTCTAACAGGTGTAAAGATGACGAATGAACCGCCCAAGGGGTTGAGAGCCAACTTGCTACGATCTTACCTCAACGACCCAATCTCTGATCCCACCTTCTTTGAGGGCTGTAACAAGGTAAATTATTAATTTTGTTTTGCACTTCATTGACGTAGGTTAAACACTGGATGCATATTTGAGTCGCTGTGAACAAATTCACAAATGGACTTGGGTGGGGATCAAACCCATGACCACCTGATTACTATACAGGCGTTATCTCCACTATACTACTGAGATGGCCCAGTGGTTAGGGCATTGACATGAGGTTCTCGATCACCCAATACAGCAGCATTCACTAATTTATTTGAAATTGTTGGGAGTGGCTTAGTAGCAGTATCCTTTTATAAAGAACTATGATATTACCAATTAACTTCTATTGGACTTTAATGCTCCTTTGACTACTTATAACAAATTAGTAGAAACTAAATTGTATGGTATTTGTTTGTTTCAGCCCGAGATCTGGCAGAAGATGTTGTTTGGCCTGTGCTTCTTCCACGCCTTGACTCAGGAGAGGAGGAAGTTTGGTCCGCTGGGCTGGAACATCCCGTACGAGTTCAACGAGTCCGATCTCCGCATCAGCATGACACAGCTCAAGGTATGATGAAAACCTGCTCTGGCATCTAACTGTAAATAGAGACCACCTGCCAAAGTATAACGCTCACCTTTTCTATCCCCCTTGGTCAGTTCTTGTAGACATGTTTAACTGTAATAGTCTATTTTGATGCAATGATATATTACAGTTCAGTGTCAAAGCACTCATAGCATTATGAACTTGGCTACCAAAGAATGAAAAAAACAAGTCTATTTGTACCATTACGGCAATCATTATGCCGTCATTAGCTGAGAAGCTTTGAAGGAATGAAGACACTTGGAAATTGAGCTAGAACAGCAAAATAAAATAAAATGTTAACCTGTTCCCTACTAAATGTTGCGATCCCAATAGAGTTTATACAGGATCCGCCAAGTTCCTGTAGGCAATATGTGTTAATAGTATGCCTTGATGAAGGAAACATGTGCCAGCCTGGTTGGTATGTGTGTGGTCCAACATTGGCAATGTAAGCATTTATCTGAAATAAAACAAGAACATGACTGCTGAAAATTGCTTGTCTAATCAAATTGGTAAATGGAGGGGCCAACCTTTCGGCCCTAGCAGATTTTTCAACAGGCCCTTCATCTGAGATTTGACTGTATATTTGTTATTTGTGTGTAGATGTTCCTGAATAACTATGACGACACCCCCTACGATGCGCTGACCTACCTGACCGGAGAGTGTAACTATGGAGGGCGTGTCACTGACGACAAGGATAGGCGGCTGCTCATGTCTCTCCTCTCAAAGTTCTTCACACCGGATATCGTCGATCAGGAAAACTTTGCGTAAGTTGCTTGTTATTGTCACAAATTATTTTAGAACAACTCTTCCCATTCAGGACTGATTGATTTTGCTACTGTATAACATGTATTCTCCATAGACCCCACCCTGAATATTTTGAATGTTTCCTCTTATTGCCATATCATATATTATGTATTTTGCAAATTATCAGATTATTGATTAAATCTCTCCAATGACCAAATACACTCAAATTATATTTTGGGGAATATTGGCTTCTAGGCGCACTTTTAACTAATTAGAAGAGACGATTCTCTAAATAGGTATCTAACATACTAAATACTGAGTCGAGAGAGAAGCTTAGCTTTCGATATTAGCAGAATCTTTGTCATGGCAAGAATTACAATAATAATACATAGACTATGGCCAATGGACTATGGACTGAATATATTGATAGATTTCTTAATACCTGTATTTCCCCCACTTTGTGACTGCAGGTTCTCTGACAGTGGGCAGTATTACTGTCCTCCCGCTGGCACGTATGACAGCTACTTAGAGTACCTGAGGGGTTTGCCTCTCATCCCGCACCCAGAGGTCTTTGGTCTGCATGAGAATGCTGACATCACCAAGGACAACCAAGAAACTCAACAGGTTTGTATTTTTGTTAAAAAATCTAAACATGGAATAAAAATTTGCTATCAGCCATTTGGCTGTTTTTCAGCAAGTCCGTAATGCTCAAAAAGATTACATAAAAGGGGTGCCTCCCATCCCGCACCCTGAGGTCTTTGGTCTGCTCGAGAATGCTGACATCACCAAGGACAACCAGGAAACACAACAGGTTTGTTATTTGTTTTTTGCTTTATTCAAACACTTGTTATCAGCGTGAACCTATATCACCGTGAACATTTCACCAACTTAATGTTCGTAGTATCTTGAACTGATCTTGTTTTACTGAATATAAATGATCTTGTTTTACTAAACTAAACTAATGTTGTTTTTCCTCTACTTTCCAGCTGTTTGACGGTATCCTACTGACCCTGCCGCGCCAGGCGGGAGGCTCAGGCAAGTCTCCTGCAGAGCAGATCCAGGATCTAGCTGGAGACATTCTCACCAGGCTCCCTCCGGACTTTAATCTAGAGTTTGTAAGTGCAACAAAATAATTATCTCATTTAAACTTCCTATTCTTGTCATAACTTTTTGATATAACATCTATTAATAACATGGTTAAGAAAAAAAAAAAAATATATATAGCGTGGATCAGCAAAATAACCTTGTTATAAGAAGGTTTTGTTATATCGGAGCTCTACCTCCGGACTTTGATCTAGAGTATGCAAGTACAACCAACCATTCATTCCTCTGATATGTAATTCTCCTGCCGGTTTTAAGTTCTGATATCCTACTATTGCCTTGTTGAGATTGGTTTACAGTCCAATCAAACAATCTTCCAAATTTATATTCTCCATACCTGTTTTAAAGGGAAACTATGCATCCTTAAATAATTTCTAATACATAAAAATGAATCGGTTTATTGGTATTAAATTCTATTCTGATGTATTTCTCTTCATATTTGATATGTGATGAACAAGTTAGTACCCAGTGGTGTACAATGAGATCCACTTCAACTGGCTGACATTGTTGTAACGAGGTTTCACTGCAGTTTGTATTATTCATGGTTAATAACTGTAAAATCAATAGAATGCAATTCAATTAAACTCTATACTGTCATGATGTTTGACAGGTGATGAACAAGTATCCGGTGACGTACGAAGAGTCGATGAACACCGTGTTACGACAGGAGCTGATCCGCTTCAACCGTCTGACGTCTGTGGTGCGAGCCAGCCTGCAGAACATCCAGAAGGCCATCAAGGGTCTGGTGGTGATGTCCTCTGAGCTGGAGGACGTCTTCAACTGCATGCTGGTTGGCAGGGTGCCACCCATGTGGGCTGCCAAGAGCTACCCGTCCCTCAAACCGCTCGGCAGCTACGTCACAGATCTGCTTGCAAGGTCAGTAACATGCACTCGCATCACAATTTTAAAGAGAAACGACACCCCACATCAATTCTGTGATAGGTTTAATAAAGTGATTGGTTTTAGTTACCCATTCAACCAACAGCCATATAATTGTGAGTCTAGAGAGATTTTATCCAAACCTCTTAAGCCATAATAACTGCTAACAATAATTAATGCGTCTGCAGAAACATATTAAGCTGTACAAGTATGAATTAATGAATGTTATTAAAGGGATCTAGTAACTTTGTTGACATGTGCAAAAAGTGAATAAGGGTTGATGCAATGTATATTGTTGTTATCTCATATGTCCACAGGGTATTGTGTGAAAATTTCAAGTCAAATGGACATTGCATGGCCAAGTAATGAGTGAAAATACAAAGTGATATTCACTAACTCACTGCACTCACTTTGTACACAGAAGAAAAACTCGCCCAGAGTTTTTCTTATCTGAATACTTTGATCGTTCATATCTTTGTAACGAAAGGGAAATTTAAAAAACCGAAACCGTTCCCATGATTTAATTGTTAATACGAATACAACAAGGTATGAGGGAACCGCTATAATTAAAATTGTATTTTGAGGATTTGGACAATGTTACTTAGTCCCTTTAAGAAATTCCTTATTTTGGAATAATTTTCTGTAGCAACCGTCTTGCAAAATGGACAAATAATCAAACATATATTGCTTTGAAATTCTGTTTTAACCTTTTAAAAATACTAGGTAAACATTTTGAGGGTAATAACTTCAGAATTTACATTTGCACATCTTATCGAGATAATTTATGTAGTAAAATAATCTTGAATCAATGTTTTTGTTTTTTCACTGAACAGGTTGAAGTTCTTCAATGACTGGATTGATCACGGAGCTCCCGATGTCTTCTGGGTGTCCGGCTTCTACTTCACTCACTCCTTCCTCACAGGTAAGAATTAAGCCCACATTCCCCCCCCCCCCCCCCATCTCAAAATGGAAGTTGGTTCTACCTTGGATTACATTGTAAATTTGAACATTTACTATTTGTCTTGGAGGAACTGAATAGCAGCTTTGGAATAGATACCGAAAACAAATTATATTATATTATTCCATATTTGATATCATTTCATTTCATTTACATTATCATCAATTCATAAATCAAAATATATTAACCTTAGGGAAATGGAAGTTTAGGCATCATCTATTCTGATTTTGAAATCAGATGAGCTTTTAACATTAAACAGATATTAACTGTTGGTGGAGGGAATATCACGGACTGTTCCTCTCCAAGGGATTTGAAATGCTATTTAGGGAAGATTATATTCCAGAGATGTAGTCGAGGGACTTATTGTCTTCACCAAATAGCATTTCAAATCCCGAGGGAACATTCCATGATTTTCCTGACAACAAATTTTTACATTATTAGCCTCTCTGAGCTTGATTAGAAAATTTGGCTTTTCGAAGTGATATGTTGACAAGTCATTTTGACGTCATGATAGAATCTCTCTCTCTCATTGTGACATCATAATACAATCTCTCTTGCAGCATGTAATATAACACCAGCAATCGATAGCGTCGCTTTCATTGTTTGCCATAAGGTCTAAACGAAACTCTTCTCTATCGATATATCGTGGCTCTTCCGTGTAATATAACAAAATGGTATTGCAATCACGTGACTGTGTTGAGCTAATCAATGACTTGTATTTTACCAAGTCAGATATTAACATAAGATGTTAATTTGTTGTGTTGTTTGCAGGCGTGAGTCAGAACTATGCGAGGAAGTACACCATCCCCATAGATCACCTTGGCTTCCAGTTCTCTGTCACTCAGTATGAGGATACCGTCGATGCAAAGCCAGAGGATGGAGCATTTATCAAGGTACACAATCATTTTCACTCATTTTATGTTGATTGAAGATGAAAAAAAATCACCATGTATCTACCATGACATTTTATGTTGACTGAAAAACATTACTGAGAATAAAAATAATTTTATTTCAAACAGAAATTGACTAGAAATATAATATAAATGACACTAACAAAGGGTTCTCCCAGATTTGAACCAGAGACCAGACCAGAGAACCAGAGATTGCTAAAGCACTTTATATAGCTTCTGAGCATCATGAACATTATAAAGGGTTTTCAGGAATGAACAACCATCAGATGGGCTTTCTAGCTCAGTCGGTAGAGCACCAGCCGGTCTAGCAATCTTGAGGTCTTGGGTTGGAATCCCAGAGAAACCCTGTTTTACTCTGTTCATTTTCATTCTTGAGATAAGTATATCATAGATTGTTCTCTTTTTTTTCTTCATCAAGGTAAATTATGAAGCATGTTGCACTCATTTTGTAGCTTGACATTTCATTATGAATGTTGCTATTTTTATTTGACTGCAGGGATTGTTCCTGGAGGGATGCCGCTGGGACCGGCAGACCATGGTCCTGGCCGAGTCGCTGCCCAAGACCCTCTTTGACACCATCCCCGTCATCTGGCTCATGCCCGGCCGCAAGTCCGACTTCAAGCCCGCCCCAACGTACAACACACCGGTCTACAAGACCAGCGCCAGGAGGGGAACCCTCTCCACCACCGGCCACTCCACCAACTTTGTGATGATGATGGAGCTGCCGGCTGACAAGCCAGAGAGGCACTGGATCAACAGGGGCGTGGCCGCGCTCTGCCAGCTCGATGACTGATCACCCAGCCAGCCATAGCAAGATCTGATGTTATCAATATATGTATTAAGACAGACAAAGATCCCTATTTTGAACATTTTTATTAATATTATTCCTCCTTGATGATTTTGATGAAATAATTGTGTTAATTATTATAATAGTCAGTTCAGTTTATTTTTTATAAAACATCAAATGAAATTTATTATTAAAACAATGAAGGGGTGGGGACATAATACATTAAGTCGATGGCTTGAGAGAAGTATTCCCCAAGATTATATTATGTAAGAAACTTTACAAAATTGTTGCAAAAAAGAATTACAAGCAAAGCAGGAAAATAAAAAGCTAACATTCGAGAACAGAAAATGTTACACAAAATAACAATATATTTTGTTGCGAATATTCTTGGAAAAAAGACAAAGTTTAAAGGATAATGTATTCTGAATGATAACTGATTAGTGTTTTGATTAATTCATTAATATGAGTATGCAAACTTCTGAACAAAACAAATCATCAGTTCAATATTTTGAACAAACTAGCATACAAAAATGGTTATCCATTGATATGTATTTGCACCTTTTTTTTATACATGGGACATTTGAAGTGGTTATAATTCTTCTGTAGATCCTGTAATGTTCAGAACAGCTAGGATGACTTGTTTTACATTTAATTATAAATCTATAAATGAAATATGAACAAACTTGATGTGAGATTGAGATGTATTTTAGGAACACTGTCATATGCACTCAACATATACCCTTGTATTCTTTCTTACTATACTGCAGTGGTAATTTTGTCATTGCATTTTATATGAACAAAATAAAATAATATATAAAATGGTAGATGCCAAACAGTTCTTGTGTAATTTTTTGTTTAAATATGTACATTGTAAATATATTGGTCAAAACATGTTTGTATATTCTATATTTTGTGTATGCTATACTAAATAAGTAAATTTTCAAACAACATTCCTGGAAACAAAATATGTGCTGGAAACATTAATGATAAATATTAATGATTCAACATGTATTAAGTTTCAGCTGAATTTGATTATTTTTATATAAATATATGTTTGTCATACCATGAACTTTGAGTGTGTTTGAGAAATTCTAAATTGTTGAAAATAAGAAATCGTTGTAATGCTCTGAAATATATGTTTTTCCACCCAATATGTTACTGATGTAATGAATTCAAGAAATCATCACCGCTCATTACAGAAAATTTCTATTAGCCTTGAAGAAACAGGAAAATATATTGGCAATTTACTGATGTGTTAATTTGAATTGCACTGCTACATCATTCAAAGGATGTTTGATATAATGACCATAAAATGCAATAACAGCTTTCTTCTACAAGCTGTGATACAGTGCTCAATATAATATAGTCGGGTGAGAATGAGAAGGGCATTAAGTCAATTTTGGGCTAAATTGAGTTCTGCGTACCATCTTGTAGGTAATTGGAGCCTTCACTACGTGATGCCAAACTTTCAGAAATTAATTATTTAAAATTGTATAAATAATTATGAAAAGAGGAGATTCCATGATGCGAGAGTTGAGAAGGGTTTTTTTTGCTTGTGAGTCACACATGCTCATTTTATATGATAGACTTCCACCAAATGATGCAACAGATTTGAATTATTGGGTTTCTACCAGACTCCCCAATTTTGAACATGATAATCTCTGAAGTACAAAAAATGTCTTGGCGCCCTTCTCTTTCTCTACCGACGATATTGACTTGCCAGTTGTGCGATGAACTAGAGAACTATTAGTGAAATAGAGGGAAAAAATGTACCTGTATGATTCAGTTAAATATCATGCAGCTTTATATTGTCTACATTCCAGTATATTCTTTTAGACAGATATCTGTATCTTTATTGATTGATTGGTTCCATTTTATTGTCCAAATTGATTAATGGAAATCCTTGTATTCAAAGCTTGATTACAAAGAATATATAATACAACAAATTATAAATAAAATAGGTATACTGTAGTATAAATCT
This sequence comes from Echinarachnius parma, assembly GCA_037951105.1. Taxonomy (NCBI): domain Eukaryota; kingdom Metazoa; phylum Echinodermata; class Echinoidea; order Clypeasteroida; family Echinarachniidae; genus Echinarachnius; species Echinarachnius parma. The sequence goes on from JBAMJV010009213.1 coordinate 126,557, forward strand.
CTAGTTATACAGATTGTTTTGCCTCGTGAGGCTCTTAAGATGTATTTGTTTCAAAACTTATATAAAGCTTATAAGAGGATATCTTGCATGACAAGTCATAGATAAGAAATAATATTTCATATGATGTGTTAGTGTAAAATTATTTTTTCAGTGAATTGAGAGTTCATGATGATGGTAAACCATAAAGAAAGACAATTGTACATATCTATTATATTTCTCTGTAAGTGTATGTCAGTGCAGCCTTTTGTTAATTGAGTGAAGAGTAAATATTCCAACTTGAACAAAAATGATTGTGTAGTGATTAATGAACTATTAGTGAACTATTAATGTGTATTATAATTATATGCCTTAGTGTGCATTTCAATCGGTGTGGGTAGGTATCATAATTTGTGTAAGTGTAAGTAAGTATATCTTGTCAATAAAGTAAAGGTCAGAATATTTTGCATTCAATGAAATGAATACAGCTTAGTTGATTACATTACAGATATATAATTATTTGATGGGGAATGTGTTTATTTCCATTAGTTTACAGGGCGAATTCTTGCCCAAGACCAAAAGAAGAATGTAAGATATACAGATATAAATTCTTTTCCTATAATAAAAGATTTCACGTCTTCAAGTGCCTTCTAAATAGATTTCTTATTACCATTTAACTAAAGCTGCTGAATGTGCATAATTATTGAATGATGCATCGCTTTCTACTTCTTTGCAGTGAATTACAATATATTTATAGTTTTGTACATATACATGTATTACTTTATACAAAATAAATATATTTCTCATGCCCTGGATATTGTGTATGTATTGAAGACAACAAAAGTTGGGGCACATGCCATTCTGATCAACATTTCCACAAAGATTTCATGCCTGTTATATATTCATTTGTATATATTGATATGAAAATAACATTTGATGATCAACTATATTTCTGAACCTTGAACAAATTTGCTGTAAATTTTAAAAAGTGTGTGTGATTTTAATTATAAAGCATAATTTAATTTGGTGAGAGTACTTTAAAAGGTAGATATTCAAAATCCGTCCTTAAGCTAATATGGGAAGCACCTTGATATAAAAGAATTTGAACTATATTTCTTGGATCACAATTTCCAGAGTGATGAGTAGTGGTTTGAGTGATATATATGATATTATACTGGTATATTTAAAGCATTGTTATGCAAGTTGTTGTGTATATATTAAAATATAGCTTTGTGCCTTTGATGTACCTCTAAATAAATGTCTAACTTGAATGTTTTTGTTAGATGTGTCTTTTTTTCACCGAGTATCTTTCAGCCTCAATAATCATTTACAGTACCGGTATATACCGTAATTGTCCTTAGTTTCAGTTTTAAGACAGCCTTTATAAATATTTTTAACAGTTCTTGATATTGTTATATTCTTTATTATTATATTAGGGTTTTGTATAGGGGCCGGTGCTCTTTTCTGAGTGACTGATATGATTTTTGTCGAGCCCACCTTGATTGATAGATGCCCTTTATTGGCCTCTATGATATTCTGGGGTCAAAGGTCAAATGAGGTCCAATGTGAAAGTTTACCTGCAAGAGTCTATTAGGGTTGAAAACTTTCCAACCCTGCATCCGATTGTAACCAAACTTGATTGGTAGGTGCCCTATATTAGCCTCCATGATATTCTGGGGTCAAAGGTCACATAAGTAGGTCAAAGGTCAAATGAGGTCCAATGTGAAAGTTTACCTGCACAAGTCTATTAGGGTTGATAACTTTCCAACCCTGCATCTGTTTGTAACCAAACTTGATTAGTATTGGTGCCCTATATATTGGCCTCCATGATGGGGTCAAAGGTTACATAAGTAGGTCAAAGGTCAAATGAGGTCCAATGTTGCATGAATGTGCGCAAGTGGGCAAGACACTTTACGGCTATCGCCTTGTTTATGAAATGTAATAAGTTTGCTTACCCCCCCACCCCACCCCCCCACCCCACCCCCACCCCCCCCCCCCCCCACACACACACACACAATTTTGTTTTTGATTATTTATTTTAAACTGGGGGGAATTATAATTGAACAATAAGTGAAGGGTTAACATTTAAAAAAACAATAACATAATTTTGACTGATTCAAGAAAATTGCAATTATGCTGAAAAACAATGAAAATAAGAAATTGGTTGGATTGAATCTATTGTAATAAGACTATTTTATTTCAAACATTTTATTGCTCTAATAGACAATTTCAAAGCAGTTTTTGTCAAAATCTTTACATTAACAGATAATGATTGATAATTTGTTCACATGTTAGGTGAAAAAAGCGTATTTTTCATGTTTTGTGTGTGGGGTGAATTATACCAATTATGAACAAATGTATTCAATTAATATTTTAGTGGTCCGATCGGGTGAGCAGATTTTCAACCCGACATTGACAAAATGAGAAAAATCTTGTTGTATTCCATGCTATGCTCAGGTTTGATCAGATCATCAGGAAAGAGTGATATTTAGAATATAGTAAAAAGTTTACTCGTGAAATAAAATCTTCCAGTAAATTTTTCTTTCGGGCCACCAGAAAAGGGGAAGACTATTTCACTGGCCTGACCGGGCCACTGACAAAAAAAGGAGCCTGAATTATGCCTCATAGTGCCTCTCAGGCAGCGCAGTAGCTAAGTGCATGCCAGGGATTCTGCAAGAATGGGGCCGGGGTGTTCCAACCTGCGAGCTGCATGCTTCAGGTTTGATCCATCAGCGTCCTGTGGGCCCCCCCCCCCCCCTCTGTAGGGGGGGGGGGGCATACAGAACTACCAGCTATTGACAAACAAATAGGGGGGAAATGGCCATGACTGAGGGAGTGGGGCGGGGGGGGGGGGGGGGGCGTGAGCCAGTTGGGGGAATTTGGCCCCATGTAGCCCCTCCCCCTGCATGCATGCATGCACTTTCCTTTGAGAAGGGGTTATTCCCCCTCCCCCTTATAGGTTTTCAAGCCTCCATACTGTTTGATCTACAAATAAATTTAACAAAAACAAAGAAACATAAAAACTCCACAAACTACAGAAGCTTAGAATTTCCACGTAGCGTTAACGATATTGCGACTCAATTAATGATCAGCTGGCTACCCATACTCTTCATCATTTTCGACCCTTTTTCCTGAAAGAAATTATACTTAGCGCAGAAACTAATTGATACTGGTTACTTACACCAGTGAAATCCTTCATCAGCCCCGAATTCAAAGGTAAATAGTGTTTATGATGTTGTTTCTTTTAAGATGTTTTGCAAAATGATTGTTTTAAATTAGTTTTCGCTCATTAAAAAAAATCATGGAATTCGAGAGTATCCGATTTCGGATACGGCTTACCTGCACTTGTGGTTGCCACATGCATATTTGGTCCCATTCTGTTAATTCGTGTGTGCTGAATGTGATTGTGTTTTATTTTCATGTTTTTGGCGTGCTCAGTTTTTACCCTAACTAGTAACTGTCCTTGTTTTGTTTTAGAATTAAGGCATCAAGTTTTGTTGTAATTATTATTGTATCCGGCATTCTGGCAAGCCAATTGGCAATGTAACTAACTTTTGTACTTTAATTTATGTAGCAATTGCATGCTCGAGATGAATTTTATCTTGTGGCCTGAATTCCCTGTTCATAATTCAGCATGATCATGATTTTGGGAGGGGGGGGGGGGGGGGGGGCGCTAGTTTACAAGTTCAGATAAACAGACATTAAATTCACTAAGACAAGTCTAATTTCTCTCAAAATGATCTACAACACGCAAACGGGCCAATAACACAAGTCACAACGGTAAGAAAATGCTATCTATGACTCGACTCGACTGTTTACTTGTTGACATTGTCATTGTCCCATTTTTGGCATTGATCTTGGTAAATATCTTCATGATCTTTTATTAACAATAACATCTTTGATGATTCGAACTAGCCATCGCAAGAATTTTGTGCGTGTCTTTGAAAGTTTGACATTTCGTGAACATAATGTGCATGTTGCGTGACGTCATGACGTCAGTCTCGTTTACATACACTTTTAATTTTTAGATGTAAAATACTAAGCGTGATTTAGTGCTGGAGGTAGGTAATTTGGCATTCTCTTTGAAGACGTGCCCACAACTTAGCATGCATGACCACAAGAATCGATGCGCTATAATCCTATATACAAATTGCAGAGCATGGGTACTTTTAGTCATGCATACCAAGTCGTGGACACATCTTCGAAGAGAATGCCGGTAATTCACGTCATGTCAACCAAACATAGATTAGAGGGAGTACTTTCTACGAAAGTATGCAAAGTCTACGTGAACATGCCGTGATTACGCGATAACAAATCTGTAAAGTTCTGAATTGACAAAACCCAACAAAAGCCCTTTCCGTATAGATCTATATGTTTTTTCTTTTAACAACATCACCAACACAAAATGTTCAGCGGTTCTGGTGTGAGTCATGGGGGAATGAGGTAGGAAATACATGGGAGCTGAGGGTGATTTTGCCCCCAATTTTCAAAATAGCCCCCTGAAATCAGAAGGTAGCCCGTAAAATTACTGTACATAGTAGGATATATGTGAAATATTTATATAATATTGACTGGCCTTGAGGGGGATACGACATCATATTGCCTGAACTAGATTCATATTGCCCGAGTCGAAGACGAGGGCAATATGGATCCTAGTGGAGGCAATATATGTCGTATCCCCCGAAAGAGCCAGTCAATATCATTATTATTACTAAGCCTGGGTCGGAACGGACGGAATACCGGAATCCGTCCGGTGTGTGCGTGTTCCGGTAATGTTTTCTCCATTCCGGTATTCCGATGAAAATCACGGAAAACCTCTTTTTCCTCAAAAATTCATATTTTGTAGTAGAAAACTAACAGAAGAAAACAAATGACAAAAAAGTACAAGAAAGACGATGTCGAATGCAACTTACAACGACAAGAAATCCGCTGCGTTTATATGAAAGCCGATCTAACGATCGACTAGGCTAGCTACCCCGGCGCGCCCCGCACAGTCATGCAGCTGCTAGCGCTATCAGTCAGAGCTAGCTAGCTGCGCCGTACCATATATGTCATCAAAACGTTTCTCAAACGTTGACATCCAGTCCGCCCTCTATCGATATCGGTACTAATAATGCTCCGACACAGCCCGCCATATCACTTGTATACTTTGTGTGCAGGTTATGGGTCTATTTTCTTGCGCGAGATCGATCCGCCGGGAATTGGGGAAATCCCCAGCGGGTGGATCTCGCGTATGAAAATAGACCCTATAGCCTGCACGCAAAGTATAAGTTAGTGTTGACTTATTCGTGTCGTTGTATTAGCTTCAGTTCATGCAGTTTCGAGCGAGTTAGAAAATGTTTGAGATATAATCAGCGCATTTTTGTTGTTGCTGTTTTTGCAGGTAATTGTTCTCGTATTTATTTTAAAAGCCATACAAACATGTAAGTAAAATAAGAGACATTTTCGTTCCTTTTCGGCACTTTTTAAGAGTGCAACTTGCTTGCAAAGTCAAGGCAGTTGAGTTGGCCTGTCTCGACCGGCACAACACCGGCGGATTCCGGAACAAAAAAATTCCGACATGACTCAGGCTTAATTATTACCCATATCAGACATCTTGAGCAGTAACGGAAATTAGTAAAATGTAAACTTTGTATTAAACTTTGTATTTAAACATATCAAAACCAAGTCTCTGCTTGATAAAATGTCCCAAGTACGGCTGCTGCTTGTTTCGTGTACACACCAATGGCAAATCACTATCGCAAGATTTTTCCCGCGGGCCAGTCCACTTTGTAAAATTTCGACTACGAATCGTGAAGTGCCCGGATGTCATATTCCCCTCTTTTTTAACACGTAAATCCCATAGGCTTTTGTGAAAGAGGGGAATATGGGAAATATTCCCCTCTTTTTCCTGCTGGCACTTGAAACGAGGGGAATATGATTTTGTAAAACCACAGCTCAGATGTCTGATTTGGGTAATAATTTTTGATATCCATCAGATTGAAAAAGTAGCCCCCTAAAATAAAAAAAAATGAATCCTTTCACTGTGGGGGAACCAGTCAGAGAATGTTTTGTTTGTTATGTTTGTCTCACCACTGTGTCAAGTGTTACAGACGTTGTCATAGCTGAGAATCTGAGATGGCATCTACGGAAAAGAATCCAAACTCTTCGGTTGCCACTGAGATAACTCCCCTCCCATAATTGATTATAACGGTTTTCTTTGTTTATGTTTGCGTTTGAAGGAGTGTCCACGTCTGACACCAGAGTGGAGTGTCGGACGCGTTAAACGACTGTTGGACGTTGTCATTGCTGAGATGGCATCGAAGAAAGAGAAGAGCGGTGGTGGTGGTGCAGGTCGTGGGGGAACCAGCAGGGTACTGGGCAAGTTGCAGAGGAGTGTAGAGGCAAAAGACTACTATGAAGCACATCAGATGTACAGAACACTCTATTTTAGGTAAAGTCATCCAGATATTAACCTTTTTTAGCCTTGTGGCACTATTAGGCAAGTAAAAAGTTCTAAAAACAACAGAATTTTGCAAATTCTAGTGGCCCAAAACCTGAATCACGTGGCCCCATATTTTGTATTGCATTCAGGTCACTAGAATTTAGCATCAATTAATTTGGGCCTGAAGCTAATTTTTAGTGGCCCCGGGCCAGCAGGCCTGTGCTTATTTGGAGCACAGAGTAATCTATAGAAATAAGTAGAAATGATTAAATGATGCCACATGTATACAAGAGCAGCTAGTTGCAAGACTGGCAAATGAGAGAACTTGGTTCATACATGATTTTACAAATATTGAATTGATTAATTCCTTTTCATGACTTTGCAGGAGTATAATTGATTCTTCTAAAAAGTGTAGATGAAATTATTAAGTATTTTGCAGTGGTTTAGTATCATACTTTTTTTTGTTAAATAGGGAGTTGCTGTTGATACATCTTTGCACTCAAAATAGTTTGTTTTTCATACCTAAAGATCCAAGTAAATGTTTTTTTCTGAAATTATGGACATAAACCTCATTAAAATGTATGCATGGTTACTAAATCAGGTGTGTATTTTCTATTTAAAAATTGTCTATGCTTGGGGAAAGCAATTAAATTTTAGGTATATAGATAATGTCTGCAACATCAAAAAGATTTTTTTTTAAATAATGATTATTGGATGCAATTTTACAGCCAACAGTGCATTTCTAAGTCAAATCCAGGAAACTCTTTGACATTTAAACAAATTTTACTGTACTAGTTATTTACATTGTTTATTAAATTGTTGTTTTCCGTTGCTATGCGTTTACCGTTGTATTGTATCATATTTTACTTTTCTTGTCCCAGGTATATGTCTCAGAAAAAATATGCAGAAGCCATAGAGTTGATCTACTCAGGAGCTTCGCTACTCTTGCAACACAATCAGGTAATATACTACATAGCAACTACAACAAAGTTCTGACAATCAACAAATCCATCTTTCATTGATTGTTTGCATGTAATTCAGCCACTAGCTATGAGATCTATCAAAGCTTGTTTTCAACTTAAATTCAATTAAAATTAGATATTCTTATTTGTAAAAAGAAATATCCATATTTTTAAGTGCCTTATTTTTTTATAAGAATATTTGTGGAGTTTGTACAAAAGTCTGTCTTGGCCCACAAAAAAAATTAGTAATGAGCAATATAAAAGCTAAATCCCAGTTGCACAATCCCATTTGTAATGATTATGTAATCAAAATGCACCTGATGGCTGAATATGGGGCGAAGTGAAAAGTGATATATGCTGCAAATTACATCAATATTGCCACCAGAGAATGCCTCAATTGTTTGGGGAATAATAATAATAATAAATATTTCTTTTATAGCGCATTTCAAAACCGGAGGAATTCTCAATGCGCTTTACATGGCAAAGACTTATATAATTTACATTTTACTTTTACACTTATGTCTACATACATCAAATAATATAATTTAACTGAGTAAAAATCAAAGCGCATCGTAAATTACAAGAAATAAGTCAATAGTAAATATAAAGAAAAGATTTAGCTACAAGCTTAACAAAAAATAAATAAAATAATGCTGTGTTTGAGTATGCTGTGCTGTGTTTGAGTATACTCACATATCTGACAAAATTGCATCCATATGGGTGGTGGTCCCGACGCCGTACAAATTAGGTCATGACTTTACATCCATTCATGTATACATTTTAATGAGAGATTTTCTTTTGTTTATTTTGACAGCACATGAGTGGAGCAGACCTCAGTTTGCTGCTACTGGACGCCCTAGAAAAAACTCAGGCACCTGTTAATAGAGAACATATTGGTAAGTCATGGTGGGTAGCCACTTAAAGAGATCTAGTAACATTGTCCAAATCCTCAAAATCCAATTGGAATTCTAGCGGTTCCCTCATACCTTATTGTATTCGTATTAATAATAGAAGCATAGGACAGGTTAAGTTTTTTTTTTTCCCTTTCTTTAACAAGATATTTACGATTGAAGTATTCAAATGTGTAACTATCCACTGGATAGTCGTGTACAAAGTCAGTGCAATAAAGTAGTGAATATCACGAAATGCATTTTGTTTTCATTTCTAGGCCATTATAACGTCCATTTAACTTGAAAATTTCACTCAATACCCAGTGGACATATCAGATAACAATATACATTGTATCAACCATTCACCACTTTTTGGACATGTCAACAAAGTTTCTAGATCCCTTTAAAAATAATGTCCCTTTTTTTAATGTCAAGCATGTGATAGTGGGTCGGAGCTGGCTGGATTTCCTACTTGGTAACCACCATTTCACTCATTTATAGCTTGCCTGATATTTTTAGAACCTTTACTCATGAAAAGGATACTAACTATGACATCACTCTTTGGTACTCTATAGTGGGTCTTGTTACCAGGTCAAATTTGTTAAAGTTGTTTGTCCATCGTTTTCGTTGATGAATGATGGAGGACTCAATAAAATTGTAATACTTAATTTTGGTAAAGCTCATAAGTTGCAAATGCACGTCACTATGTGCTTGCATAGTGATGCCCAGCTATTAACGGAGAGGGCATAGATCACAGTTTTCTTTGTGGTTTTTCGTTTTTAAATAAGAATGCATTTTTGTTGTTGTATGTTGTTATTATTTTATTGTGATCTTGTTAACTGAGAGAGCTCGGATCACAGTTGTCATTGTGTTTTTCTTCTGTTTTAGATGTAAGAATACATTTATACTATATTATCTATTTTGTTGTTGTCACACTGCTATTTTATTATTGATCTTGTTACTAGGTCAAGTCAGTAGCCTTGCTAAGGGTCTGCCCAGTGGCTCACCTGAAAGAAACAAGTTTACAGTGGCAGCGATCACATGGTCCAGAGGAAACGATGCCAATAATCAAAGGGGGGACCCAGAACTACATAAAGAGTTTGCCAACATGCTGTGGCAAGGTGAGTAGGGTGTTATTTATCAGACCAGGGGCCCGTTGCAGAAACAGATACAAATCAATTGTAAGTTACAATTAGTCAGATCATGTGTTCTAAATGTGCAAATCTGATATGTTGAAACAATTAATTGTAACTTACAATCGTTTGTATCTCTTTCTGGACCCTGGACTTTTAAATTTGTTCATTCACTAGTGGACTGGTAAGTGCATGATGTCATAATTATACCTTGCCCCCACATTCACCCATTATTTGGTCAACTGTCTCAGTTGAATACCTATGCCAAGTTGGTCAAATCCATGTTGGTGCTTGACTGAGATGGTTGACCAAACTATGGGTGAATGTTGGGGCAGGGCCTAATAGTGACATCATCACGTATCAGTGGACTAGTGAACGTGCAATCGAAAAGTCCCTAGTTATTACAAGTCTGTAATAACGTTATTACAATGCGGATGCCTACTTGTTGATGTCATGATTTAGCCCCGCCCATGCATTTGTCTATCTCTTACTGCCCATCATTTAGATGAGAATGATGTAGATTTGACCAATTTAGGGTAAATAAGAACAGAAAAGATGAACTTGGATAAAGGGAAGTGAATAGTTGTTTGGCGTGATGGTGTCTATAAGTTCTATAAAATGTTCAATGTTTTGTCCCTGCATTTGATGAGAAAAACTACTTTGAAGCACGTTATCACTTCCTACGGTCCATGGATGTTAAGGGTTGTGAGCTGATGCTGGTAGAGTACCATCAATCTAAGGGTCTTTAAACTAAAGTCTTTAAATGGTCAATGTTTTGTCCCTGCATTTGGTCAGTAAATAACTACTTCGAAGCGCATTATCACTTCCTATGGTCCATGGATGGCAAGAGTTATGCGCTTTGAGTAACACTAGTCTAAGGGTCTTTTTAAACAAAAGTCTATAAAATGTCAATGTTTTGTCCCTGCATTTAAACAAAACAGAACTATTTTTGAAGCACGCTATCACTTCCTACGGTCCATGGATGGCAAGCTGTGCGTTGATGCTGGTCGAGTTCCATTAATCTAAGGGTCTTTTTAAACTAAAGTCTATGTTCAATGTTTTGTCCCTACATTTGAACAGAAAATAACTAACTTTGAAGCCTTCCTACTTTATTAATATGTGAATAATTTAAAGATTTGTCTGTAATTTCTATAAAATGTTCAATGTTTTGTCCCTGCATTCAAACAGAAAAGAACTATTTTGAAGCACGTTATCACTTCCTCCGGTCCATGGATGGCAAGGGTTGTGCGCTGATGCTGGTAGAGTACCATCAATCTAAGGGTTATTCCAGCGAGGTGGACATGTTCATTGCCCAAGCAGTACTACAGTAAGTACACCAACAGGTAGCATATTTATGATACCCTTATTAATGTAATAGTGTCATACTAAGTCTATTTGAGAGATGTGATAGTTAAGTAAGCAACCAGGGCATGTATCAGTGAAACTGATGCTGGTAGAGTACCATCAATCTAAGGGTTATGCTAGGGAGGTGGACATGTTAATCGCCCAAGCAGTACTACAGTAAGTACATCAACAGGGTGCATATTTAGAATGTTATTTTTATGCAGGCAAGTTTGAAAAGTAGCCCCTGAAAAATTAAAGGGACTTAGTAACATTGTCCAAATCCTCAAAATAAAATTTTAATTCTAGCGGTTCCCTTATACCTTGTTGTATTGGTATTAACAATAAAATCACGGGACAGGTTTCGTTTTTTCAAATTTCCCTTTCGTTACAAAGATATGTATGATTGAAGTATTCAGATAAGAAAAACTCTGTGCGAGTTTTTCTTCCGTGTACAAAGTGAGTACAGTGAGTAACTGAATATCACTTTGCATTTTCGCTCATTACTTGGCCATACAATGTCCATTTGACTTGAAATTTTCACACAATACCCTGTGGACATATGAGATAACAACAATATACATTGCATCAACCATTCATCACTTTTTGCACAAGTCAACAAAGTTACTAGATCCCTTTAATGTAATTTTTTTACCTGTATGAGACCCTGAAAACAACAGTGTCGGACTAGGTATCATAATACTATGATTTGGGAGAACGTTATCTACTGACACTAACATTAAGATAACTAACATTTTGCTATTGCAAAGCAGTGGCAGGAGGCAGGATATTTTTTGAGTTTTCCGTCTCCTGTTTTTGTTGATTAAAAATGAGCAGAGAAAATGGGATTCCAACGGGAGTGTTTTTGTTGTCGCAATATCTTGAGAACCAGTTGACCGATCAATGTCACTGTTTTGTTTGTTACAGATACCTGTGCCGAAGAAACAAGGCTACCGCGTCAGTGACGCTTCGAGTGTACACAGAGAACCATCCTGCAATAAAGAGTGGTCCGCCATTCATTCTGCCTTTACTCAACTTCATATGGTTGCTCCTATTAGCTTGTAAAACGTGAGTAAAAACAAAATTTACAGTCGCTCCCATGGGTAACAAGAACAGTGGTGGTCACTGAAGACGGGTGACCTTTACAGACAGGTTCAATCAAATTGTTTAACTCTGCAGGGGATCACTTTTAGTGGCATCTATAGGCAGGTTGGCTGCAATAAACAGGTAACCCCTATAAAGACAGGTTAGACTGAATGCCTTTCTTTCTTGTACATGTAGGTGGTACTTGGTAGTTTAATCCTCCTGAATACTCCATAGGAGTTTTAACTAGAGGTGATATTGTATTAATGTAAAATGTGAGTCAAACAATTCACGCATTTGGTTTTAAATAGTGTATGATTTCTCTGAGGAAAGAGTTGTGAAATGTCACAGGAAATCTTCATGCATTACCATACTATCTGAAAGTTAGAATGGCATAAAATATGTTCCAAATTTGTTGAAGTGTTAAAACTGAGATTTTTTATTTCTACTTATAAAGATTTTACATTTTGCCGGTGCAATTAACATTTTCTTGTTCTGATTCTGCTTTTGTATTCCTAAAAGCGACTGCTAAATTGAAAAAGGACCTGCCACATAGTTTTTCAAATTTTACTTGCCCTAACACAACGCTCGAAATTGGCGTAGGCCCGATGGCCCGGGGCCAGTAAAAGTTGCGGTCGGGCCAGTAAAAACATGAAAATGCCAAAGTTTGGTGGCCCGATCGGGCCACCAAATGTTTAAAGCATAAGAAGACAACATCAAGGAATATGAATCTCAAGTTTGACACCTCTTAAAAACACTTTAATTGTGATTTAAATATTTGCAAGAAATGAAAAGGACGGACATAAAAAGTCGCAAGCGCACTTGCGCTAGTTGAATTAATCCTTATTTATGCCTACAAATATGTGCTATTTCCTCATATGAGACCGGCTCCCAGAGAATGGGTGTAAAGTCGGGATGGGTCTTTAGTACTTAGAGCCTCAAAATCATAAAATATTGTCTTTGGCTGAAATGTTTAACTTTATGGAATTTGATACTTACATGTTTCATCTACATTCTCTGAAAATTTCAGGTCCTTAATCAATTTTTTTATGCCGTAAATAATGATTTTTCTAAGCAACCTTCATTTCGGTTTCGACCAGAAACTCAGTAAATCCGCGCTGGCTGATCATGATCGATTGTGAAACGAACGCGCCAGCTATCATGGCTATGTGTGTGTGATTCGACCGTACCGCCGCGGCGAACTGCACGAAGAAAGCACTGTAGCTGTACAGTGATTGGTCAGACTAACCTGAATAGAGTTGTATTGTCCGTGTGTTGTACATTTCCGGGAAGCGTTCGCGGCATTTAACTTACTGTATAGTAAACGAGTACCTAGTTGGTTTGTTTATAATTCTATGGGTACCGCATTGAATCGCGCTGGGCATGCCGCAAGTGTGCAGTGTGCGTGTGCAGCGTACCATATCATACGGTATCAAACTGCGCTTTTCTTTTGTCTACCGGTGGCACAGCGGCGGTATGGTGAATATGATGCGGTGGTTTATTGCGGTACGTACATACACAATACACCGCGGTTGTAATACATGCACATCAAAGGGCAGCACATGGGCTAGTTTGTCGATCAACTGAGACTTAGGGCTGAGGCTTTGTACAATTACGTAATACCGGCGAAAGCGTTGCTGATTGGCCGATGAATAACAGTATAACTGCGCATGCATTATTTCGTTTGCTGATCGATTACGAAAAGCGGAAAGGTGAAAGCGAACCGTTCAACTTCTCGCTCTGTGTGTGAGAATGCTTTTCTGAATGGATGCAAAACTTTAGAAGCGATTTTCTCCGTTGTTTGACAAATCACGGGGCTCTGGTCCATGTAATTAATTTGCGTTTTTCTAGCCTTCAAGAAACTCATACTTATCAAGTTGTATATCATTTTAAAGCTGAAATCCTAGAGAATTCAAAACACTAACAATCTCAATTTTGATATTCCCGATGAATTACCCAAAGTGACAGAGCCGGTCACATATGAACACTCTCCCTTGAATTATCTACTTCTTGCATGATAAATCATGGTAAAATTAAACAACTTCCAGAGGTGTGTAATGACTAAAAGTAAAAGCATGCTTATGCTGTTTTCTTAATTTCCCACACACCCCCTGGAAGCCTTTGCAACATGTAGAATATAAACATAGAACAACCAATCCACAGAGGGAGTATGTGTGCATACCTTAACCTATCAAAACACATGTCTAACTTTTCACATTCATTCATATTGCTTTGCGATACCGTCCGCGATACCGTCAATAAAGGGGAATAATTTCATCTTTCGGATCATTATTCATATTTTTGAAGGTATTAGAAGGAATCATTTTTACAAGGTAGAGACTTGTGACTACTTGGAATTATTTTAGCTTGTAAAATAACAAAGATTTAAGTGATTTCATTTCCCGATTTGAAAAGTTATTTTAGCTATGCTCAGTCCCATGTGTGTTTTTTTGTGTTGGAGATTTTATGGACCATAAAATAACAAAATCGTACATGGAAAAGAGCTTAGTTTCATCAGTTGATGACTCTTAGATGAAACTGCTCGATTCTAGCTTTTGTTTTGTTTATTCAGTGATGGATTTCTTTAATGATGGTGGTAATTTTAACACATAACTTCCATAATTTACCAATTAATGACCAAGTAGTCATGACCATTGTTTTTCTTTGTTTGTAAATTTTATTTTCGGGCCACCAGAAAAAAAGATAATTTCGAGCATTGGAATAACAAATGAGGCTAAACATTGCCCAGTACCCTGAAACTATGAATATGGTTATTGTTTTAATTTTACTTTTGATTTTCCTTATTTTTTTCGGGCCAGTAGATTTTGGTTTCGGGCCACCAAAATTGGAAAAATACTAATTTTACTGGCCCGACCGGGCCACCAGCAAAAAAAGTTAATTTCGAGGGTTGCCTAACAGAAAATTTACTTGCCCTGTTACTACTATTTGACATTTTTCCTTTGTAATTGACCACTAATTTAGTTGCCCGATCGGGCAACCAAACTAGACCATTTATGAAATTTTACTTGCCTGACACAAATTTGTACTTGCCCAAGGGCAATAGGGCAAGTGCTCATGTCGAGCCCTGCTTATATTCCTTTTTCTGTTATCCTTTGGACCTGCAGCGAGAAGATAACATCGTTCACTGTGTTGTGTGAGAAGTACCAGCCTGCGTTACAGCGGGACCCATCGTACTCAGCCTACCTGGACAGGATCGGACAGGTCTTCTTCGGATTACCCCCTCCCCTTCCTAGTGGCAGACAAGGCTTCCTTGGTGGGTATCTACTCAATGTTTAAGTCCACTGCTTGTAAACAAATAATAATAATAATGGGTTTGATTGATATAGCGCCTAAAATGATACAATATCATCTCTAAGGGCTTTTCTCTATTATTACACCGGTCAATAATTTGAAATAAACAATGAAAAACATAAGGGGAACATTTGTTTAAAAACAAAGAAATACAAACTGTGCGCCCCCCTCCCCCCCCCCCCCCCCAATAATTTGTGTGCCCCCCAAAAAATCCACTGCAGTGCTGTAATGACTCCATTCGACTGTACTTGATCTCCTTTATTGAGTCGACTCGACTCGACTCGAGCTTGATACAAAAGGACTCAACTCGACTACTTGATCTCCTTTATTGAGTCGACTCGATTCGAGCTTGATAGAAAAGGACTCAACTCGACTTTGGACTTGAAGGCCTGTCGACTCGACATGACTTGTGATGCGACTGCCTGTTGACTCTGACTTGAGCCCCTTTTGACTTGCCTCAACTACCTAAAAGGACACATATATGACAAATGGTTGGTTCAAGTAGTTGTAATATCTTTCTTGCTTGCTTTGATGTAGGTAACTTGATAGGCAGCCTGTTTGGTGGTGATCTAGAAGAAGAAGAGGAGGAGGACAATTCTGACTCGGAAACCGCACCCATCTTACTTGAAGAGGAACTGGACTAGAAACCATCGCCGTGGTAACCACAGAAAGGGCTAGTTAAACAAACATCTTAAAGATTGTCATACATGGGGAGCTTCACCGCGGCTCGCCATTTTGAACTTACATGTAGGCCTATATAGTTTGTGTGCACTACTCAACACTGATCCAGTGTGTATTATGCACCGTGCACAAGGCTTTGGCAAGATGGCACCGCGCATCAGATTTACAAATCCAAGCTACCTTTAAAACCATGGTATAAATTATTTAAACCATCTTTGTGTTATTTGGGGCTTTTAAATTTGTTTGAGGTCACCAACATCGAGAGGAGTTTATATATCCAATCAGGCAAGGTTGCCCCCCCCCCTCCCCCCCCCCCCAAAAAAAAAGAAGGTGCTTTGAGCACCTTATTAGGTGGATATTGCGCAATACAAATATTAAATATTATTATTATTATTATTGAAAAGAAACAAAAGTAAGGGTTGCGCCCTGCAAAACATCCCTAATTTATTGGTAGTTCCTTCTCTCTTCATTGTCATTGGGAAATCGAATTACAAAGATAATATGAATAACAATTGAAGGCAAGTGTCTTTTTAATACACTTTTTGATTCCGGTGTACTATATATATATTAAGTATATTATGTTTATTGGCTCGAATGAATCTGAAATGAAGTGTTTCTTTTTTATGTCGGTTTAATTTTTAGATTGTGCCACTTTATATTTTACCACTGTACAATTTTGTCACAGTTCTATGATTTTTGCCAATTATCTGTTCAGTTGGAATGTATTACATCTTGATTCGATTGGATCTTGATCAAAGAACCATAGCTGAGTGGTTTGAAACCAGCCCAGCCCATTCACCAAAGTAATTGGAATCGCTGACACTATTCTACTAATTTACAAGTTTGCCCCCCCCCCCCCAGCAAATTGTCAATTTCTACAGTGTTTGAGCCACATTCGTCATTCTGTGCTCACATTTCGTTGAGGTATTGGAGCTTCCTGGGCCCTGTAATGTAAAGATTATTAATGTTACATCGTCAAACCTGTGCATTACCAAGGGAAACAAGATTAGGTGCCACTGTAGACCGGCGACTGCTGGGATCACTTTAGGTGAGTCACTATATGCAGGTTGGCTGCTATATACAGGTGTTGCTCAGACAGGTTTGAATGAATAATGTTACAGGGCTCTGGTATTTTTGTTGACTCTTTTGAGCATAAATGTTCTTATTTTCGCACGATTAATATTTCGCGCTGAGCGACGCAAAAACACATTCGCTGGTTTTTAATTTCGCGGTCCGATCGTAAGACCCTCATCAAAATTATAATTATTATATTATATTATAGTAAATGAAAATCAATAAAATTGCATATTCGCGGGTTTTAATGTTCGCGGACGCTGACTTCAGCGCAAAATCCGCGAAAATTAAAGCACCGCGAATATTACCACGTTTACAGTATTCACATTGTATGATTGTATCTCCCAGATCATGTAGACTAACTTCTTTACTTGTATATTTTTTCTCAGGTAGTGCATATAATATTGATAGATTATGGTTGCTAGGCAAAAAGCTAGAACTTCCGTTTTTTTGTGTAATGTTGAATGTTTGTCCTAAATTTTATACTATCTATGGTCTTCATATTCATAACTGATATTTAGATATTCTCTTGACTGTTTGCTAATATATAAAAGAACAGAGTATGCACTGGGTAGAGGAAACTGTTATTTGAAGTGTTTATCAAAATAAAATGGTGGATTTCTTACTTTTGTAAGGTTTATATGCTAAATACCTGGCTCGAAAGTGCATTTAAAAGGACAATAAATCCCACTCGCAAGGGACTACTCTTTCAACTCAGCTACCTGCATACACAACACATGCAGTATTTTCATCACACATGCACGTTATAGCTAGCTGTAAACAAAATCACACAAGAAATTGGCTTACAACGATATGCTTTGCGGGTATATCAATATTGGGGGGGGGGGGGAACAATACCGACGGAGCTTATACAGTCATGTATAAGTTTGATTTGCTGTGGCAAGCCCATATTGGGATAGCCGTAAAAGGAAAAGAGACTTTGCAATTATTGGGATAATTTTGTTTGTGGCACAGTGTACAGACATTTTGTGGTACTTTTTCTTTCTTACGTGAGCCTATTCCTGTGATTTGTAATATAGTACTTCAATTGTTGAGAACCTGGTATAAATGGTGAATGCTTCTTTTCTTTCTTTGAACAAATGTTACTAGTACCTTATGAATTTAATGTTTTGTTTGTGCAATGTGCCTTTGGTCGGTCTCCCACGAGGACAAAATGTGCGGTTTTCTTGGCACGAAAACTTGATGCAACTCCTGATCACTCGCATTGGTATGGTACTTGGTAGTTTAATCCTCCTGAATACTCCATAGGAGTTTTAACTGGAGGTGGGTCTGAGAGGGTGGTTATCCCTAAGGACAGAAGGGTTCTTAGCAAGTGCATTGTGGAATGTATGAAGTGAGGGCTGGTTTACTGTAAATTGAAGTAGTTTATCCCATTCAGTGGTGGTACGAACGTAAACAATAATTTGCGAAGGCCTCAGAGTTTGTGTGTTGCTGTTTCGACAAAAAAGTTTCATTGTGTTTGAAATAGATATCTCAGTCCCAAGCACTAAATCTGTCTCAAGGACCATGACGGCAGTTTCAAGGTTTTGAACATGTGCACAATTTTGGACTCGCGCAAGAGGCTAGTTGCAGCTAGTCTCTTGTAATTTCAGTTTGCACTGTGTTGCAAAGCTTTCTGTCTCTCCGTGGGGGACCGCCTTTTGATTAATAACTTGGTTTTATAAAAAGTGATCAGTATTTGTGCCGGTCATCTCCTTTTCTATGGAGCCACAAACTAGGGGAGTGTTTCACAAAGATCCAACTAAGTTAAACTCAACCACTAAGTTGGACTTAACAATTATGGAAAGCTATTTGTAGCTTCGGAACTAAACATATTCAAGAGCCACGGATGGGAATATTTGAAACTTTCGCCACCAAAATTTCAACATTAAAGGGATAGTTGAGTATTGGTCAAACTTAACTTTAGTAACCAAAACCTGCACGATTACGGTACAAAACTAATAGTTATAACTTCACCATGCTCAAAAAGTATACACAATTACAAACGACAAAGTAAAACCCCTGTTATCATTCAAAAAGAGCCGTTGCAACACGAAGTGTCAAATTAACTCTAGAGAACGCCAGAGCGAAGCACTAGTGTTCTAGGTCCTAATACGGGACTGTAGTGCAGTGCGCGGTAATACCGTATAATAGTACGTGTAGTATGTATTGCAAAGCCAGTATAGTATGTGTAGTATGTATTGCAAAGACCCGTTCGTTTGCCTTTCGTTCGCGCTAATACACGGAGAGATGTCCATGAGGCGCATGTATATCACTGATTTTTTGCAGAATGGAGGGAAAAATCATAATCTTAATCCACCCGATAGTTGGATCACATATTGGAGAGTGAATTGCTGGTAAGTACCGTATCATATGTATAGTTTTAAGCACAATTAGCGTGCACAAACATATTTAGTTTCAGTTTTCTTTATGGAGGACCAAGATCGCTAGCGACTCGCGCTAGCGTTCTCTAAAAAGTGATACCCGGGCGTCAACCACTTTTATATAATATTTTGAAAGCAAATTTCACAACAATTAGAGCATTTCAATGGGAATTATTATTATTTCCCATGTTTTTTTCGATGA
>JBAMJV010009214.1:0-44432 GCA_037951105.1 Echinarachnius parma
CCGGAATCTTGAAACAAGAAGCCACGGTCTTAAATTCATACGCATTTATAGACCCACATATCCGGTTTTACTGCACACCCCCCACCCCCCCCCACCCCCCCCCCCCCCCCCCCCCATAGCATAATTATTACAGGTGAGTCATGATTTTAAAGAAAAATAAACACGCTTTCACATGATGCTAAATCTACTGATTATTATGCAGTTTAAAACCCCAAAACATCTCCTCCAATAGTCGTTTTCGATGCAACGCCTTCAATTTCACAAAAAGAAATGCATTTTGCAACATTTCACTTTCGACCCTCCCCATATTCAGCTGTACCATACTTAACCTGTTAATAAAAATTGTTACGGACAAAACCGTATTGAAAAGATAGATACATGGGCTTTAAATGATACCAAATTTAATAAGTTTTAAATCATTTGAACACACTACAATCTTCGATACAACTTTAACATTAAAAAATACGGCACAAGAGTCAAATTTCCCCAACTGAATACTTTCGGCCCATTTTTGAGACATGTGACTTCTGACCGTCATCCATTCTGAAACGCACTGCGTATTCCCTGATTTTAAATAAATGACAAATAATGTACCATTTTAAACTGAAATCATCATGCATTGCAATGACACTAAAAGGAAAAAATACAATTTGACAATAAAAGTGATATAATCGATCAAAGTCGAGTTTCCGACTTTTTTTTGAGGGGTTTATATCTGGGCAAACCTGAAAATCCAAAGGCTTCCAGCATGATGTGGAAGAATGTGATTACACAGACTTGTCAGATCCATGGGAAAACCCTCAGTCATCACAAACGGCGTAAATGCATTCTCTATTGTCTATGTTCCCTGGTCATTTGGTGAACTATCTGGAAGGGGTTAGGTAAAACGCTATGCTTGTCACATGCAGTGTCGCAATTATTTTACAAAAACATAAATGTGAGATGGCCATTGAGAGCAGACTAAAGTCAGTAAGGCGATGTAAACACAAGAAGTGATTGATCCCGAGTCAGATATGAACACCAAAAACTAGTATCACCCTAAGTCATCCACAAGCAAACAAGCTTACAATAAGCAAAAATAAGACAATATAGGTTTTCCCGGTCAATTTTCATACTTTCTACCCAAAGGGTCATTCAAATTCAAATTTCTTGCTCAGGGGCGAATTCGGTCATTCGATTTCATAATACATGCATCAACTTTCGTTTACTTGCACCCCTTTTTTAAATTTCGAGCAATCAAAATCACAACGCGTTCAGTCATTTCATTTTCGGGCACAGAAATTTACGTTCGGTCATTCAAATTCTCACAGGTCATGGCGGACAGGCGGACAGGCAGATTTGCGATTTTTCTTGCATTTAATTTCTTTTTCAGGAAGTCAGTTTCCTACTTGGTTCAGTATAGTTATCATGACACATTTTCTAAATTTTGTTGTAGATTTAGCTCAAAATTAAATGATAATTAGCACAATCACTTACACAATGACAATAGCAGTAATCCATGAGTACAAACACAGCATGACTGCACGTACAAAATACCCCACCCATCACAAACATAACAGGGGCCGCGGAATCGTTTTGAAAGTGGAGGGGAAGGGGGGGGGGGCAGGGGGCTGACCACATTTGGGCTGTTATTATACTATTATTTTGTGCTTATGTATGTCTTTGTTTTAAGCCAAAACATTTGGGGGGGGGGGGGGGCTGAAACGCACTGCGTATTCCCTGATTTGAAATAAATGACAAATAATGTACCATTTTAAAGGGAAATCATCATGCATTGCAATGACACTAAAAGGAAAAAATACAATTTGACAATAAAAGTGATAAAATCGATCAAAATTGAGTTTCCGAACTTTTTTTTGAGGGGTTTATATCTGGGCAAACCTGAAAATCCAAAGGCTTCCAGCATGATGTGGAAGAATGTGATTACACAGACTTGTCAGATCCATGGAAAGCCCTCAGTCATCACAAACGGCGTAAATGCATTCTTCTATTGTCTGTGTTCCCTGGTCATTTGGTGAACTATCTTGGAAGGGGTTAGGTAAAACGCTATGCTTGTCACATGCAGTGTCGCAATATTTTACAAAAACATAAATGTGAATAGCCATTGAGAGCAGACTAAAGTCAGTAAGGCGATGTAAACACAAGAAGTGATGATCCCGAGTCAGATATGGACACCAAAAACTTAGTATCACCCTAAGTCATCCACAAGCAAACAAGCTTACAAAAGCAAAAATAAGACAATATAGGTTTCCCCGGTCAATTTCATACTTTTTCTACTCAAAGGGTCATTCAAATTCAAATTTATTGCTCAGGGGCGAATTCGGTCATTCGATTTCATAATACATGCATCAACTTTTGTTTACTTGCACCCCTTTTTTCAATTTCGAGCAATCAAAATCACAACGCGTTCAGTCATTTCATATTCGGGCACAGACATTTACGTTTAGTCATTCAAATTCACACGGTCATGGGCGGACAGGCGGACAGGCAGATTTGCGATTTTTGTTGCATTTAATTTCTTTTTCAGGAAGTCAGTTTCCTACTTGGTTTCAGTATAGTTATCATGACACATTTCTAAATTGTGTTGTAGATTTAGCTCAAAATTAAATGATAATTAGCACAATCACTCACACAATGACAATAGCAGTAATCCATGAGTACAAACACAGCATGACTGTACATACAAAATACCCCACCCATCACACACATAACAGGGGTCGCGGAATCGTTTTAAGTGTGGGGGGGGGGGGGGGGGAGGGGAGGGGGCTGACCACATTTGGGCTGTTATTATACTTATTTTGTTGTGCTTATGTATGTCTTTGTTTTAAGCCAAAACATTTGGGGGGGGGGGGGACTGAAACGCACTGCGTATTCCCTGATTTGAAATAAATGACAAATAATGTACATTTTAAAGGGAAATCATCATGCATTGCAATGACACTAAAAGGAAAAAATACAATTTGACAATAAAAGTGATATAATCGATCAAAATTGAGTTTCCGAACTTTTTTTGAGGGGTTTATATCTGGGCAAACCTGAAAATCCAAAGGCTTCCAGCATGATGTGGAAGAATGTGATTACACAGACTTGTCAGATCCATGGAAAGCCCTCAGTCATCACAAACGGCGTAAATGCATTATTCTATTGTCTGTGTTCCCTGGTCATTTGGTGAACTATCTTGGAAGGGGTTAGGTAAAACGCTATGCTTGGTCACATGCAGTGTCGCAATTATTTTACAAAAACATAAACTTGAGGTGTGTGCAGCGAACCGGAATATGGAGATGCATCGAGATGGGTCGAGTGTGAAATCAGACAAAAAGATATGGAGTTGACAAAAAATCAGAGCGTTGCCTTTTTGTCGAGCTTTTGGGAGGATTTTTTTAGCATTTCAATAAAATATTCATGATTTAAATTGATATCAACGGAAAGCCCAACAACTCTTCTGTATGAAAATGTGACATTTATAGTGATTTTTGTAAAGGGCGGCGGCAGGGAGATGAATGTGGGGAGCCTCAAAAGTGGACCCATTTCAAAACGCTCTGATTTGGTGTCGGTATCTGTATACCATTGTGTAGAGGATGTAATGCGACTTGAATGAGTTGGCCATGAATGAGAGGAATTCCAATTGAAAACGCATGAATAGTGCCTTGAAATCAGAGCGTTTCAAAATGGGTCACTTTTGAGGCTCCCTCTCATTCATCTCCCTGCAGCCGCCCTTTACAAAAATCATTATAAATTTCACATTTGCATACAGAAGAGTTTCCGTTGATATCAATTTAAATCATGAATATTTTATTTGAAATGCTAAAAAATCCTCCCAAAAGCTCGAAAAAAATGCAACGCTCTGATTTTTTGTCAATTCCATATCTTTTTGTCTGATTTCACACTCGACCCATCTCAATATTCCGGTTCGCTGCACACACCCATTTGCATAATCCTTACGATTAATATGCCATCGTAATGAAGAGATAATTTCCATTTAAAATGGTATCCAATTCAACAATTTTGAACAATGGAAAGGTTTCAAATTATTTATTTGTATGGAATGGTATTCTAAAATCAAGATTGAAATTATCAAAGTAGTGCACTTCGCCAATAAAGTCTTCTTTTAACAATCAAAACTTCATGGACATCCATTTAGGAGTCTCGGAGAGACTCTATCTTGTCTTCGCTCTTATTATGTTTGCATATGAATGATTTGCTTAAATCATAAAATGAATTATCGTTCATATATAAAGTATAAATATTTTGTTATAGTAATAAGAACATTTAACTTTGTCGAATGCATTATAGTGATTTCGATTCCGTTGATAAATGGATTAGGGCAACTGAGTTGGCCAATTTTATACCAAAATGATTGATAATACTTTTTCATGGAAACATCACATACATTATTTATGCACATTGATATATATCAAACAATGCTTGTTATTATACATTTATCTACACACTAAGACAAAATGGGTCAATCTTACACCTATATAGGTGCACACCGTTGCCACACTGGGCGCACCTATATAAGGTGCAACACTACCTTTCGGTAAAGGTGCAAAGTTGATCCTTCACCGTTTTTCACCTTGAAGGTGCAATATTGCATCCTAATAAAAAGGTGCAAAGTTGCACTTAAAGTAGATTCAAGTGTAAATGTAAGTGTTTAGTGTAAATTTAAGTTAAAGGTGCAAGTTGCACCATTTTGGAAATGTGCAAATATGCCATTTTACGGTGCAACATTACACCTTTGAGTAATTTTTTTGTGTGTAAAGGTTGCACTTTTGTTTAAGTAGCACTCCTTTTCTGTATGTATGTATGGCCACATCCTTCTAATCCTACGAACCTACGACATATCTATGCATACTTTGCCCTAAGCCTATACATATCATTCCTATCCCATCGTTCCTTGTTCACGATTAGCTATATAACCAGTGTATAACACGATGTATGTTTTGTAGTGGTTAGCAATTAAACACAGACTTTAAACAATATTGCATTAATTTATTTCCACCCGAAAGTTGTTCTCAAGAGTCCACTGATAATTAATTATACTTATCTAAATACAATGCATTTTGATATTATTTTACAAAAATAACGGGGTTAAGAACAGATATAATTGTCAATTGCAAAGGCACAAACAAACTCATGAATATTCATGAACCTGTTACAAATAACAAATATTGTGTGGTTTAAAGGTATATTCGTATGTAATGTCTACAAGAAACTAGGTTTTTAACAGGATTGCCTGTTTTTATTTTTGTACAGACTGGAAGTAAAAAAAGCAACCTGTGCTGTTAGCATATGCCTATAAGGTTCATCAGGATTGTTTCTTGTTTATTAAAAGAATTTCTCGTTTTTTGTCAGGGAACATTGTCACGAGTAAATACAAAAAAAAATAACCATGCAAACATTTGGAGAAAAACACATGGAAAGGTTGTAGTAGTACGAAAAACAGTTTATTAACAATTATGAAAGTAGTTAATATCATTTGTAAATTAAACATAATTTTCCATAATCTGACAACATTTCTGTTATTCTACAGGATAATGTCTGTAACATTAATACAAACGGTGAAAAGTTGTAATTTAAGGGCAAAAAAAACTATAATTGTACAATTAATTTTGACAGTTGTAGCTGATGGGCCAAAATTTGTGTGGGGACATCATAATAGCAGTTAAATAATTTAACCATTGCAACCATTTTAACAAAAACACATGCAGATACTGTAAATAACATATTTATATTCATACTAACACAATATGTGCCGTTTTGCACTGTAAATGTCTAAAAAACTTAATGCAAGACTAACAGCCCCTTCGTTAAATAATCAACTCCAAGTTTGCAATTCTATGGATTTGAAAGGGTTTGCACCGTGCAGTTTCTATAGCAAGTTAGTGTAGGTGCCAACATCATAATTACGCATCTTTGAATCGAAACTGCTTTGTGTTTTCCGTATGACTGTGTCCTAATATAGAAATCATTCTAATAAAACATCTCTGCTTTTAACAAAATGTGTATATTCCTGGGTTTGATGGTCCAATTGCCATAAACAATGTTATTCAAACAAATCAGGTCAATAGACCGTCCAGCTGCAGTAACCTGAGACGTACCCTTCAATTGATACAAATGCAATTCAAATCAGCTGTTGCTGTGTCGACAAACCCCTGAAAAGCTTTTGAACTTGCCATGAGCAAGCATTTATGATAGGCTATGCTGTAGTTGTCATCAATATACATTTTCAGACCCATTTGAATAATTTCAAGTTCATATTTAAAAAAAGTTGGCACATTTTCATTATAAAACCATAAACTGATATACTCATTATGTTGCACGATAAATTTGATCTTGGCATAGAGTTTATGAATGGTATGTTAATAGAGGATCGCACAAAACCACGTGGTCAGTAATGACCGTGGTATAGTAACAAGACCACGAATGGCGGGATTTCGTACTTTTACGTGTTAGATAGATGCATAAAATGGTGCAATGTTATTCCTTTGCCGTGACTGCACCTTTCGCCGTTACTTTGCAACCTTATTTCAACCTCTTTTTTTAAGAGTGTGGATTTATCATCTTTGTTTGATTCTCGCTTGGTAGCTTATACCCCCGTCACATATAGCCTACGCTCTCGCGCCGCTCCTAATCCCCATTCATAAAATTGCTACGCTCCTAATCCCCGTTCATACATTTGGCTAGTGGGAGGCGAAGCATTGTCCCGAACGATGATTAAATGACGAAATGAATGGGAGGATTATCGCACATAGGTGAAAGGGTAGCCTCTCATGCATGGACATACAATGGCTCCCTAAACAAAAGAGTAAGAACGCCAAAGACTCACGACCGCTTTCGACATGTCCAAAGCTTAAAAAGCGGTCGTGGGTCGGTCGTGGGTCTTTTGCCGACATAGACCCCGTTTACAGTGCAGGGCCGGGCCGAGACGCGTCTCGGCCTTGCTTAAATTGCGGTACTCGGCCCCCCAATTTTGGTTGCGTTTACAGTGGCGGGGGCCTGGCCGCCCTTTCAATATCTTGTCGTAGTGGCGCTCTGCATGTAAACAAACACAGTAAACAAACCATTATTTTGGAGGCACGCCGGGGTCACAGAACAAAGGCGCGTTATTTGCAATGAAATTGTTTTCCCAATTTGGTACCGCATTTGGCCCTTCGTGCGTTTACAGTGAGAAAAGCGGGGCCGAGACGCGTCTCGGCCGCGGCCGAGACTACCTCCAGACTACCTCCAGGGCCAAATGCGCGGCCACTTTTGGCCCCGCATTTGGCCTTTTGAGCGTTTACAGTGAAGAAAAGGCCGGGCCCGAGACGAGTCTCGGCCCGGCCTTTTTTTCACTGTAAACGGGGTCCTAGTCTTTTGTTCAGCGAGCTATTGTCTGTGCATTCATGGAATGATATCTATTGACACATGTGAGATAAATCTTCCCATTCAGATCCTCATTGGACAAAAGACATTTTGCAGATACATTCCAGTGATTGTGATCAGCTTTTGTCTAGAACGTGGCTAGAGCGTGGCTCTAGTCTGACGCCGCCATTATCAATCAAATAACCAATCAGAGGGGCTGTAACTAATCTTCGCGTGAAGGAGAACTATTTCAATATTATTTTATCTTCGATTTCTCTGCATGTTTTTAAATCCCTGCATGCACAAAGAGCTATTATTTTTAAACAAGAAGTAATAGTGTAGTGATGTAAATACAAAAAATCATTTAAACACAAAATGTATGTTGTTTTCTCTCTGTGAGTGAATTGTTTATCTCAGACACTGTAATTGGTTGATAGCCTTGCTGTGGTGGTAGTTTGATTTACAGACCCATTTAATTCATTTCAAGATTATATGAAAATGTAATTGGCACATATTAATTTAAAACCACAAGACTATACACTCATAATAGTGTGAGATATATGTGGTAATTAACATAGAGTTTACGAATCGTGTATTAATAGAGGAGTACATAAAACATGCGTGCAGCAGGACCACGGAATAGGAACAAGACTGATGAAGGTGCAACTTTGCACTTTAGCAGAAATGCACCTTTGTAGGTGCATAATATGGTGCGAGTTTAATCCAAAGCCGACTCTGCACCTTTTTCCGTTACTTCGCACCATTTATCAACCACTTTTTCTTAGTGTGTATATTCTCAAATGTTTCTCTTTTTGCCACCCTTTTCTTTGAACTCAACGTCATGAGTTTAACCATATTTTAATATTGGCAGTTTGGCTTGGAAATTACCACTCAACCTATCATTAGAACAGAGTTTTTGCTACAAAAGATAGATATACATATAACTAGTAATGAATGCGTACTTGTCCGACACATGCGATTCATTTAGCGCCGTCTTTGTTATGTGCCGTTATAATTTGTCGAATTGTATGTTTCGAGTTCCCTCTGATGCGTTAACCAATTAATTTGGAAATTAGTTCATTATAGATATTATCACAGAAGATTTGTTATCCCGCACGGCAGAGTGATTTATTTAAACTTCTATGAATCTTCACTGGACTAGCACAATTTAAATGTACAAGCGCAACAATTTGTAAGTCAGAACGTGTTGATATAATTACAAGGAAAATAGTTGTGGTAATTGTCATTAGATAAAACTTGTATAGCAGGGTGTTGTATCACGAACAGCTTGTATCATCGAACGTGCAAATTAACTGAGGAAAGTGCTTTTTTTTTAAATAATGCACATTAACTCTTGTAACTTGTATTGCTAGTATAATTTAAATGTTTTCTTATATAAATAAATGCAGGAATATATTTGCCTTATAAAAATATCGTATATTTAAAATTCAGCAGGGCCTTGAAAGGAATACATAAATACATAAAATATTACATAATACACATTATAAACAAGCCAGATGAGGAGGAAATTAACATATTTACAAAGATGTGGGGTGCTTTTTTACACATCAATAATTTACATTTTACAAACGAGAGAAATTAAAAATGTAGAGGTGTCTATTGTGGAATATTTAACGACAAGAAGCATGTACTATTTGTTATATAATATGATTATCTTGAGGAACTGATATGGTTATCATGTTGATAAACCCAAATTGACCTTGCTCAAATTGTGAGTGTTCTCTCCAGCCATTGTCGGCCCTGCGTACTGTGTTAAGTGCCAGCGCGTATTAGAAATAATTGCGCGCTCTGCGCATTTTCCCCATTCAAGAACAAGCGCACAAGAGCACATTACGCACTCCAAGGCAATCCCCAATGAGTCAGTTATTTAATAGTGTAAATCATAGGGAATTAGCAAATGTATCAACATTGTGTTGTATCATAATGGCACTCTATAAGAAATAGTTAAAGTCTGCAGCCACAACGCTGATTTGTAAAATGTATGATTATCCTTCAAATTGACGAATAGTGGTAACTTGGAAAGTATTATAGTCATTTATAATATGTTGATGCACACGTTTACTGCATGATCTGAACAAGTACCTTTGTTGTATGTAAATAGTTTTTGCTCTTGTTTTTTTTTTCTTTCTTTCTTCTCTACTGCATTGATATTTCAATATCTGTTGTGCATTCTCTTGGTAGTAACATTTCCTTGGTCAATTCATAGCTTGCGATTGACCTTGTTTTCTTTCTTTTACTTCTTTATTATTATTATAAATATTGCGATTGCGTTTTATTTGTTTGTCTTTGTTTGCTAAATATCGTCTTCACACCATATTATAATGATTATTTAGCCCCCATAATTATGATAGTTAGGTATATTACTATATTGATTCTGGAATAGTTCATTTTTACAAACTTACTTTAGATTATTATAAATAGTTTCCTGCTAACTTGTCAGTATCACTGTTCATTTATTTGGTCATCATTGCATAGCGGTTTCACTCTTAAAGTAATATCACCTTTTAGTAAAGGTATAGGGAAATTAAATTTGACAAGACCGAGTTTATCATCTCAGTGATCTTCACATTTTCGAAAGTTCATATTTTTGATCGATTTTAAATTTGCAATTAACTTACTTCCTGTTTGTTTTATGTTACATGTTAGTTTTCTTATATTTTGTGATATATGTTTTGAATATGTGTATATATATCTGTATATATTTGTTATATTGTGCTAAATGTGATTTTCTTCAATACCCTACGACAGGGTGACATGAGAAATAAAACATTGAACATCGGATAATATTATTAATAATATTATTATTGACCCTGCGCAGCTCGTTTGGCTCTCTATGGTCAGTTTGTACATACTGAAAAGTTATAATACATATGGATTATAACTTTACCATTGATTATACCGGATTAAGCATCGGTAATCAACCAATGGGAATGCTCAATTTACCTTCATTATGACGTCATCATATTATATACACTCATAATAGTGTGAGATATATGTGGTAATTAACATAGAGTTTACGAATCGTGTATTAATAGAGGAGTACATAAAACATGCGTGCAGCAGGACCACGGTATAGGAACAAGACTTATGAAGGTGCAACTTTGCACTTTAGCAGAAATGCACCTTTGTAGGTGCATAATATGGTGCGAGTTTAATCCAAAGCCGACTCTGCACCCTTTTCCGTTACTTCGCACCATTAATATCAACCATTTTTTCTTAGTGTGTATATTCTCAATTTTTTCTCTTTTTGCCACCCTTTTCTTTGAACTAGACGTCATGAGTTTAACCATATTTTTATATTGGCAGTTTGGCTTGGAAATTACCGCTCAACCTATCATTAGAACAGAGTTTTTGCTACAAAAGATAGATATACATATAACTAGTAATGAATGCGTACTTGTCCGACACATGCGATTCATTTAGCGCCGTCTTTGTTATGTGCCGTTATAATTTGTCGAATTGTATGTTTCGAGTTCCCTCTGATGCATTAACCAATTAATTTGGAAATTTGTTCATTATAGATATTATCACAGAAGATTTGTTATCACACACGGCAGACTGACTTATTTAAACTTCTATAAATCATCACTGGACTAGCACAATTTAAATGTACAAGCGCAACAATTTGTAAGTCAGAACGTGTTGATATAATTATAAGGAAAATAGATGTGGCAATTTTCATTAGATTAAACTTGTATAGCAGGGTGTTGTATCACGAACAGCTTGTATCATCGAACGTGCAAATTAACTGAGGAAAGTGCTTTTTTTTTAAATAATGCACATTAACTCTTGTAACTTGTATTGCTAGTATAATTTAAATGTTTTCTTATATAAATAAATGCAGGAATATATTTGCCTTATAAAAATATCGTATATTTAAAATTCAGCAGGGCCTTGAAAGGAATACATAAATACATAAAATAATACATAATATACATTATAAACAAGCTAAATGAGGAGGAAATTAACATATTTACAAAGATGTGGGGTGCTTTGTGACACATCAATAATTTACATTTTACAAACATTAATCAAAATGAACAAAAGAAAATCAATATGCACACCTATGCATAACTAAAACAGTAATTGAGCAACTATATAAACATGAATTATAAATATAGTATCGGTAGCTTCATTATTTCCTTTTTAAATATCTAACGGTATACTTGTGAAATAGATAGGCAAATTATTGAACAATTTGGATACATCCTACACATTTATTTGGACTATTTCGAATGAAGTTTGTGCGAGGTCTTGGCTATTCAATTTGGGTATTTGCATTTCAAGTTTCAAGTTTCAATTTATTTGTCCATATGCAGATAATATGCAAATATGCAGATTTAGAAGGAAATAAGTATGAGTGTATTTTTTATCTAGCGTGTGGAAGGTATCGTGACAGGAAGTCATTGACTTATAAAATGCCGATACCTAAACATAATATGAAATATAAATATATATAAGAATAAAACAAGCCCTAAAAAAACATCAACATCATCAACAAACATGCCTATATAAAATATTATATAAGATGATGACGTCATAATTAAAGGAACTACAGCGTCTAGATGGCCTAATTTTCACAATTCGGTTATATATACGTAATTTTTCCCGAAGAAAAATAATTTGGCAGTCATTTCTCATGGAATCAATCAATTTTGAGGTAATTAGTAAATTTCTAATTGTCCTGGGAACGCCCCTTTTAAATCGCCAAAATGTGACGTCATCTAAAGGGTTACAGTCCGCTATTCCGAAGGTTCGTTATTCCGAAGGTTCAGTTATTCCGAAGGTTCGTTATTCCGAAGGTTCGTTATTCCGAAGGTTCGTTAGTCCGAAGGTTCGTTGATCCGAAAATAAAATCGGGTTCGTTATTCCGAAGGTTCGTTATTCCGAAGGTTCGTTGATCCGAAAATAAAAACGCGTTCGTTATTCCGAAGGTTCGTTATTCCGAAGGTTCGTTATTCCGATGGTTCGTTGATCCGAAAATAAAATCGGGTTCGTTATTCCAAAGGTTCGTTAGTCCTAAAATGAAATAGGATTCGTTAATCCGAAAATTAAATACATACGACGTAGAAAAGAATTGATTTGATTTTGAGCAGTGTGGACTTGGGAAAGGGGATCAATCTTACTCTAATTGCAGTGGCTGCATGGGGGGTGAGGGAGAAGGGGAGGGGGGCAAAGAGTGGCTTTACAATTCTAGTCAAATTGTATTTTATTTTTCTTTGTAAAACAGTGCAATAAGAATGAGATAAAAATATTTATATCTTATATGTAAAAAAACATGAAATAAAAAGCTATTTTGAATCCCCGCAATTGATGTTTTCCACATCACATTTTCACTTGGCAGCCCAAGGGGAGGGGGGGGGGGGGGGGGGTTGTTCCCTTTTTAATGTTCATGATTCCTTCATGCATGCATGTTTATGCTTTATTAATGATTTAAATTGATTTGGGAGGGGGGCCCATGACACCCCCCTCCCCCCCCCCCCCCCCCCCCCCCCCACCACTACGCCAGTGCACACACACACACAAACACACACACACACCCTATTTCATTTTCGGATTAACGAACCCTAATTCATTTTCGGACTAACGAACTTTCGGAATAACGAACCCGATTTCATTTTAGGAATAGCGAACCTTCGGAATAACGAACCTTCGGAATAACAAACCTTCGGAATAACGAACCCGATTTCATTTTAGGAATAGCGATCCTTCGGAATAACGAACCTTCGGAATAAAGAACCTTCGGAATAACGAACCTTCGGAATAACGAACCCGATTTCATTTTAGGAATAGCGAACCTTCGGAATAATGCAACAAATGTTCGGATTAACGAACCCTATTTCATTTTCGGATTAACGAACACTCAGGTATAGGAAGTTTGCGTGTTCGGAATAACGAACCTTCGGAATAACGAACCTTCGGAATAACGAACCGCACCTATCTAAAGAACGGACTTAGTGAACTAAATTATGTAGATGACGCGTCATGACGTAAGTCAATGAATTGTCAATCACATGTCAATCACGCTGCCGATTCCGGACCCTAAATGTGGGTGGGGCGTAAACTGGCTGCTCAGTGAGATTTGACATCAGATAATTAGTACACTACTGTGTTTATTTTCATGGATTTTCTGTTTCGGCAGACCTATGTTTCAGGTCATCAACTATGGAATAAGTGTCAAAGTACGTTGTATTCTTTAGGTCCTTTAAGGGAAATTGAGCATTCCTATTGGTTGATTACTGATGCTTAATCCGGTATATTAAATTGTAAAGTTATAGTGCATATGCACTATAACTCCGCAGGGGATGGCGTAATGTGCGTAATGTGCGCTTGTGCGCTTGTTCTGAATGGGGAAAATGCGCAGAGCGCGCAATTATTGTTAATACGCGCTGGCCCTTGTACAAAGTACGCAGGGCCTAGGCCAACGAGAGAACACTCACAATTTGAGCAAGGTCAATTTGGGTTTATCAACATGATAACAAAATCAGTTCCTCAAAATAATCATCTTATATAACAAATAGTACATGATTCCTGTCGTTAAATATTCCATAATAGACACCTCTACATTTTTAATTTCTCTCGTGCGATTATATTGCACTCGGCCTGCGGCCTCGATGCAATATAATCGCTCTCGAGAAATTAAAAATGTATCGTTGTCTATTCTGGTATATTCAACTCCAAACCATGCACTATTTGTATAATATTACATAATGCATGATCATGACTGTTCGAA
Organism: Echinarachnius parma; assembly: GCA_037951105.1. Taxonomy (NCBI): domain Eukaryota; kingdom Metazoa; phylum Echinodermata; class Echinoidea; order Clypeasteroida; family Echinarachniidae; genus Echinarachnius; species Echinarachnius parma. The sequence continues at coordinate 14,099 of JBAMJV010009214.1, forward strand.
AAGGTTGAAATAAATAGTACGGTGTATAATTCAAAATTCATGTTTCGCTTAAATTGGTTCAATGAATTACATGAGTTTAAGTTACATGGTAATTTTGCAGGGCGTAATCTGTAATATAAATGGGGTTTTAATTCGTTGCATGAAGACAACAATTGAGGGGCAATATTGTGTAACAACTTAAAAATAAAAAATAAAGCTTGTTTCTTCCGGCGAACTTTCAATTGATCAACATCAAGTGTCCTATATATAGTTTGTTTGGTGAAATCGACTATTTACACCTAGTACTGAACGTAAACATCTTTTTTTGTATAACCTGAAGGCGACTTAACTGTGTAAGATGCCAGTTCATCCAGATCACACTATGATTATTAAAGTGGGTTTGAATAAAAGTCTTATAAAGTACAAGAGAAGTCGTCATATCAACGTACTGCCTCACTCGTCTGAGAGCGTGGAATATTTGTAATGCTCTTTCCTTACGAAGTCTGTTTGCTGGTCCCATGAAAGATTGCAATCAATCATAACCCTAAGATGTTTACACTCCGTAACTTTCTGTCATTTTGTATTACCAACGCTTATTGTAATATCCAAAAAATGGCGCCAATTTTGTTTAGATCCAACTAACATCAATTGACTTTTGGTTACATTAAAGGGATTGTTGAGTTCTGGTATAGGAGGGCACTTCACAAAATATTTTGTGGTGAGATAATGAAAACTGACTGTCAAATTTGAGAGAATGTACAATTGTGATGACAGAATAAACTTTATTTGATCAAAATCGGTTCAGAAACGGCTGAAATATCCAGAATAAATATATTTATTCAAAAGTTTCTCCGCCAGGGGACATTTTGACTTTTTAGAAGAATTTTAAAAAACGCTTATAGACTACTTTGAAAAAAAATATAAATACGTTTTTAAAAAGTTGTTGATGATATCTCTATTGAATCATGATTTTAACAAAACATCAAATGCACAATTTTGTATGAAAATGGCTAAAACTAATGTTTTTTGGGAGAGCGCCCATTTGAGTTGTAATGGCTCTTTTGTCATTTTCTTCTCCATCGCTCCTATCTCATCGCTGTGATTTTTCATGTCCAGGCTTACATTGTCGTACACATTCTTTGTTATTTTCTCTTCAAGCGACGTCGCAATATCCTTACAGACGTCTTTGGCAATTTGCTTGATAAGGTCCGATGAACGCAGTGAATGGCCGATTTGACGCTCAATTGCCGCTTTGACGTTATTGGCTAGTTCTAGTGCTGCTGGTTCGTAAGCATAGCTCTGGTCGGTTTCCGACCCCGAAGTCTCGGGGGATGGAGCTCTCTTGCGCTGTGTCACTGGGGACTTTATGTTGGCGTTCTTTTTCTGGTTTTTGACGGTATTTTCAATCCAGAATTATAGATTTGGATACTATTTTTTTAGAATTTCAGTCTGATAATGAGCGTGGCCGTTTCTTGTCGTTTAATGAGTCGGGAAGAAGCTTCTTGTTTGGAAGGGTTTACAAGAAAGTCGATTTAAGAACAAAATTAGCAAATTCTTGAAGACATTTTACAAAAGGTGATTTTTGTATAGGTTTAGGCAGCTGTTAATATAGTTTCACTCTTATATGATGGATAAATCTATTTTAGTATGTGTGTAGTGAAATTATAAGTGTTGGGTAATAGGACAGAGTATAATAAATGTGAGGTTAACAATTTAAATCCTAAATGATTTACTTAATGATTACAGTTGTAAAAATGGGCAATAGTTTATCAACAATTGACTTTTTGTTCAAATTTAATTTAAACACTCACCTGTAAATCCAGTAATATGAAATGTTAACACCATAATTATCAACTTAGCAAATGAAAATTCCCAAATTGACGAACGTTGTCGTGATAATGATTATATCCAGACCTGTCCAGTTCATTTAAATCAAGGAGATTACTTTGTATGATTACAAACTACACTGGTAAAAACTTTGTTCCTGATATGCACTCGACTACATTTATGAAGCGTGTACGTGTGCATGCGCGAACACACTCACAAAAGCGCACAGTTACGCTCAGGACATAAAGAGAGAAGTAACTCTATGGCTCAGGCACATTATGTATTCAAGAACGTTACTCCGGCTCGTCGCCAAATATGTCAGGAAAAGACGCTTTCGTGTAACGTGTGCATACATCCGAACGCGTTGAAATATCATACAAGCTAACTCGACATATCGGCATTTCAACGCTAGTTTTCACGATGGCGGTTAAAGTCGCTGTATGTTCAATATTGCCGTCGGATCAAATAAGGGGTTTGTTCAATGTTTTACAGAATTCATCAGAAACTAGTCATATGCAAGTTTGTTATGAACCAATCAAGGATATTCTAAATGAAATCCCAAACGAACTTCGGAAATATAATTTAGTCATTGTGGTACATTCTGTTAATGTTGGGCGCCTTTCAATTACCGACGTGGATGGTGCAAAATACAACAAATTTCTTCCGAATCTCAAGAAAGTACTTGGTGGTAAGTAATTGACTAGATTTGATAAGTGTTTTTGTTGGTGTAAGTGTGTTTCACATAATATCCACAGCGTGAACACACTATTTGGATTGTGTTACACTCGATCATTTTTAAGGGGTCAGCACTCACACATATATCCCCTGAATTTAACTAACATGGTCTACACATTGTGATTCACAATGTGTTATCACTGGGCCACACTGTGTTCTTTCTAGTAGGATATTTGATAGATATTTATTTGAACGAGGGATCTAACTGAGAGATATTATGATAAATCTGTCAATTATTAAATGATGCTTGGTAAGAAAGTTTGTAATTTTCTCACAATATTTGTATGTATTATGGGCACCAATATCACGGAAAGAATATTCAGGGTTGAAACGATTCTTTGAGTTTGATATTATGAATTATACATCAATTATTTCTATATTTTAGGTCAAATTAAGGTTGGGGGAAATAAACTAAGACAACTTTGCTTAGTTTATGATTTGCAGAAAAGTTTTGCTTGATTTATGATTTGCAGCAAATGTATGATTTGCAGAAAAGGACGTTATCATGATTATATAGAAACAGAATTGAGAGAAATATTTCTTAGGCCACTAACTTCGTACGCTTATTTAAAAAACAACGAATTGTCACTTTAAGTTACTGCATGGAGCCATATATATATATACTAAAGAGTAGCTTTATCAATTATATTTTGTCAACAGGAATCAGAAACATACAAACCTTTACTTTTATCTTGCTCGAAATTTTAAAGAATCTGCCACTCAAACGTTTCGAGTTAGATAAAATAGTGATTTTGGAGTGGCGAGAGACATTTGTTGGGTTGCCAGGCAGTTCATACAGAAAACATGACCCGAAGTATTATTATTTTTTATGAAGCGTATTATATGAATGTCAGGATAAAAAGGGCAAATACCGATTTTAGAAGGAATAAAAAGAAAACTATTTTATATTATGGGGAAGGGGAAAATAACATATCCATTAAAATGTGAAAGCTGGGGTCACGTCTTCAAATGGCGGGAAAGGATAGTTCTAATTAGAACAATTATGCAAAACATTTGATTTATTATTCTCCCTCCCCTTTGAGTTTGACATACATTGTATTAATAGAAGTGAAAAGGTTATCCATCGCGGCGAATATACGTTGAAAAAAAGAAAGAAAAATTCGACTGTCTCGCGATGACGTGGCGAACTAAGGGAGCGACGTTTCGACTGCGTTCTGCTAGTCTTCGTATTATTTGCCGACAGGTTTATTTACGTTGTTCTGTCTTATTTCAGTTGAGAATATGAGCAGATATCCGCTGATTGAGTAATCTGTAAGGCGTACATTTGTGTTTTTAGAGAATGAGCAAGGCAAACGGATTTCTCTTGAAGTATTTCGCCCGTATCTCACGATAGGTGATACGGTGATATCTGACTGTCGCAGCAACTCTGAATGCTGATGCGTCATGCTCTCTTGCATACACGGCTATTGATCATGGCTACAGCTCCCCGTTCCGAAACCCGAACGGATTCGCAGCTACATCTTGCAGGGATCGGAGCGCTGCTGTATTTTTTCACCAGAGCGAACCGCGACTTTAGCGCCGTTTAGCGATCCGCTTCGTTTTACTGCTAGCCGTACCGAGAGATGCGATCAAAGATTTGTCATAAGCAATAGTAGAGGCGCTTTCGATTCATAAATGGGACGCCGTCCAATTACATTATGATCACCTGTCAGACCCTATTCATGACTAAGATTGTAAGTGTGTTCCAGTTACCATGCTATAGGCCTATGATACATTTCTTTTTAGTTAATCGAGGCACACCCCGTTAAAATAATAAGCTTCATATTATAACAATTGCATTTCATTACTGAGGTTAAACATATGTGAACAATTAACAATATTGTTGGTCCTCTGCTCTGTTAAATCAAATCAATAACAAATTGTAGAATATTTCATAGACACTCTGGTCAACCAGTTCATGACTTTTTTGTATAGTAATATGAACAGTCGTAATTAAATAGTTCAATTTCTTTTCGAATGCACATTATGGAAGATGTTAACATACATTTCATGAATTTTTAGTCTGATCAACTCAGTAAAAAGTGACTTTCTTCAACTAACTTGTCTTTCTCATTGTGAGAGAGATATGGTAGCTTTGTTGAAACATGCAAAAGGTGATGAATGGTTTTTAAAAGGCGTATTAATGTGATATGATATGTCCCCTGAGTAATGTGTGAGAGTTTCACGTTAAATGGAGATTAAGTAATGAGCAAAAATGCAAAGTGATATTTGCTCACTCATTACACTGGCTTTGGACAGTTTTCATTTTCCAGTGGATAATTAAAAAACCAAACACTTCAATCGTAAATATCTTTTTTAATGAAATGGACATTCGAACAAAATGAAAAGCTGTTCTATGCTTGTTTAGCCTTTTGTCATGGCCTCCGCGCCATGTGTAACACAACTAAGTGAGCTAAGCGAACGTTAACTGCCCGAGCGCGAAGCGCGAGGCAGTCTATCCCGTCGAGTACCCGATGTAGTACAACAGTCAAAGTGAGACAAGCACTGCTTGTGTATAATTTCAATTCATTAATTTCAATAAAGGTTTTATTAAAAAATTACATTCTTGCAGCCGAAGCTGAATCACATAGTCATGTCCAAGTAAAATACATATCTATAGTTAAAATCCATCAAAATAAAATCATATCAACAAACAAATAAATAAACATGTAGAACAAAGTAAATGCATTAATATAACAGGCACTGTGTCAAACAAAATAATGCAACATGCGAGTTAATTTAAAAATAATAATAATGCAAGATGCGAACAAAATAGGGAATCAAACTGTTCTTAAATATATTAGTTTTGCAATTAAATTGAGTGTATTTTTTTGAAATGTCGTAAATTATAATTAGCAATATTGTCTGATTTGGTAACCATGCATGAAGAACAGTGTTCGTGCTTTTCTAAACGCATAGCGAAATCAAAGCAAAGTTTCACTTTACGTTCTTTTTATGATGTTTAATTACATATTTATAAATATTGTCATATGATCGATACTTAAATTGAGTGTATTTTTCGAAATGTCGTAAATTATAATTAGCAATATTGTCTGAATTGGTAACCATGAAGAACAGTGTTCGTGCTTTTCTAAACGCATAGCGAAATCAAAACAAACTTTGTGGGGCATATGATCGATAATTAAATCCCAAAATAATTCTACAAGATCGATTTTGTATTCTCTCAATATAATCACTTGGTTTACATGTGATATTAGAGCAAAAAGGTGGGGCACAGCATTCTAATATTGGTCTGTATGTATTCACTATAAACAGTAACAAGGTCAAAAATAAGTTAATTAACACGTTTCAGTGTACGATACATAAATGACTTTCTACTGCACTTGATAAATTCATCTACGTACTTGGTTAGCCCATTTTAAATCACATTGAATATAAGCTCCAAGAACTTACATTTTTACATATTCTTCATGATTTTAAAGTGTTCCATTTACATACAATATTTGGCGAATTTGATTTCTCATCAAAGAGACTGGCGTGACAATACACTGAATTGGGTTAACGTGATCAATTAACTTCGTAGAATACAACCAAAATTACTGTGAGCTTTGATAATTCTGTTATACCTTGTCGTTTTGTTAAAGGGAGCGTTGAGTATTGGTATTTTCCGAAGTGCCCCCCCAACATTAATTCCAACAGATTTGGTTGATTTCAGTTCCATATGAAAGATCATCGAAAAAAACATGGGAAACGATAATAATTCCCAATCAAATGCTCTAATTGTTGTGCAATTTGCTTTCAAAATATTATATAAAAGTGTTTGACGTCCGGTCATCACTTTTTAGAGAACGCTAGCGCGAGTCGCTAGCGATCTAGGTCGTCCTGATAGAGAACTGAAACTAAATATTTTTGTGCACGCTAATTACGCTTAAAACTATACATATGATACGGTACTTACCAGCAATTCACTCTCCAATATGTGATCCAACTATCGGGTGGATTAAGATTATGATTTTTCCCTCCATTCCGCAAAAAAGCAGTGATATATGCGCCTCATGGACTTGTCTCCGTGTGTTAGCGCGACTCCGAAACGAAAGGCGAACAAACGGGGCTTGCAATACATGTACATACTACACGTACTATTACCGCGCACTGCACTACAGTCCCGTATTAGGACCTAGAACGCTAGTTATTCGCGCTGGCGTTAATTTGACACTTCGAGTTGTAACGGCTCTTTTTGAATGATAACAGGGGTTTTATTTTGTGGTTTGTAATTGTGTATACTTTTCGAGCATGGTGAAGTAATAACTATTAGTTTGTACTGTAATCGTGCATGTTTGGGTTACTAAAGTTAAGTTTGGCCAATACTCAACTACCCCTTTAACGGTAACAGAAGGATGAACTGGGTTTTCATTCAAAAGGAAAAGAAGAATAGCAATTAAATGGGGAAATTAGGGCTACACTTACAATAATGGGAAACGATAAAATTAGAATAATAATTAATTGTAAGGCAGTATAGAATAAACTCTTTATACGCGATGTTTCGGTTTATATTCACTTGGTCTAATACCACTTGGTCCAATCATCAGTTCGTCTAACTTCACTTCGGCTAAACCTATTTGGTCTAATCATCACTAGGTCTAATGCCCATCTAGGCAACTGCCGTTTCGTCTAATCATCAAATGGGCTAATTGTCACTTCGTCTACTTTTTTTTTTCCTCGTTTCGTCTATTATCACTTCGTCTAATACCAGTTCGTCTAATTCTCAGTTAGGCTACTCTTCACTTGGTCCATATGCAATTGGTCTAATTACCGTTTGGTCTATAACCATTTGGTCCAATACCATTTCGTCTAATACCATCAGGTCTATTTTCCACTTGGTCTAAAAGCAGTTCGTCTAATGCCATTTCGTCTAACGACCATTTAGTCTAATTCCCATTTGGTCTAACGATCGCCCACACTGACCTGTGTGGTGGCCACCGCCTGTATACCGTATACCGTATGAACGATTCCATAAGGCTGTAATTATGGTTACAGTCCGTTATTCGGAAGGTTCGTTATTCCGAAGGTTCGTTGATCCGAAAATAAAATCGGGTTCGTTATTCTGAAGGTTCGTTAGTCCTAAAATGAAATTAAAGCGCCGTCAAACCAAGTCCGACACGACACCACGACACGATAAAACGACATGCCTCACGACACAAAAAATCGATAATGTACAAACTCTATTTACCCGTCACACCGAACACGACATCGTGTCGTGTGTCGTGCCTGTGTCGTGATGGGATTTTTTTGTCGTGTCATCGAATCGCTCCGAGAGCGATTTTTCCAGCACGACACACGACACTTTGGACTTTTGGCCAATCAGAGTCGAGTATTCATGCAAGTCTGTCTTTCGGCCAAAAATATGTCAAGGAAATTCCCACCAGCGATGAATTGTCTATGGACTTTACGTGGTGAACGAGGAGTTGCACGACTGTCAAATCCACATGAAGATTGGACATTTGTTGGCCATATTTTCTGCTATGGAAGGTAAATATTGACAAATATCATGTGTATTATAGACCATCCTAGTAAATATTATAAATGTATTACTCATTTGGGCGCCCAAATTGATAAGAGTTAATGTTATTTGCCACAATCATATAAACGGGATTTCCATAGTCCCATGTGTGGTCAAATATGTTGTGAAAACAATGGACAGTCAACACAGCACTGTTACTTCGCTCTTTCACTGTAATTTCCCTTCTTTTGGAACATAACTGTGATTATTTACAACGTTCTACGTATATTTGAGATCTTGTGACAAATCATTATTTGACTTTGTTGTTCACTGACACTAAATTGTATACTCGGTGAGTCTAACCGAGAATTCAGAGAGTGAGACTGGAGTCCTGACTCTAGTCTGACTCTGAGAGACCGAGTGATAGTGATATTATAATAAGTGGTATTAGTTATGAATGATTTGGCCTCAGTAATAACTTATATTTTAAGTTTGGCCCTGCCTTGGGCGTGGGCTTTAGCATGCTTGACTGATCGTGCACAGATCACAATGAAATAGGCCTAGGTAGGTAGGTGAACTGAATGAAAGTCTAGGCCTAGGTCTAACTAGTCTAGCATATCTAGGCTAGCTAGACTCTAGTCCTGGACCTGGTCGAGTCACAAAGGTCGAAGTGTATGAGTTTATGACTCTGTATCTGTACTCTGTAGCTTTGGGCTTGATGATAGCGTGGTCTTAACAATCATTTAAGACCATCTTAAGTCATTGATTAGTAGTCGTGGTTTACAAATAAAATGATATTTTTACAATCTGTCTACAAATCTACACCATGGCACGCGACAGAGACAGGCGTATGCATTGTGACTAGACCCGGTCTAGTAAGGCCAGGACTCGGTTCCCTAGCAATGCCTTATTTATGTGCGTCATGCATGCCAAACTTATCTGGGCCAAATAATTCAAAATCATCAGGTAGAACTAGAAGTACTAAAGCTAAAATAAGGCTATTTAGTTCAGAGGATTTAGGAATTATGTGTATAGTGTATTAGTGTTAATGGTGTTAAGTTTGTACTTGATACAATCCCTTATACAATTTATTTGTTCATTAGCAAGGCATGGGTAATAAATCTCTGTTCATTTCTTTCTTTCATCAACAGGTTACAATCTAGCTAGACAGCCTCCATCCAGTGCCTGTCTTGACGAAGGAACACCAGGGAAAACCTTTGAGAAGTTGTTCTACATGGACAGCACTTGGACCAACCAATTACAATGTATACAGTAAGTTTGGTAGAACATGTAGATATAGTTGACACATGCCTTGAAGATGAATTGCCATTTGTCAGTACAATATTATGCACATTTCATTACTCAAATTCAAATTTCATCTGCATAATTCAGGGTACAAATTAATATCTAACATGGGAGTTTGATATATTTTGTGTCTGTTTGGTGATGCACTTATAGCACAGTGGTGTAGCCTGGTCCAACTGATTCATGATTGCAAGCACACTACACATTTTGTTTTTATTTTACCGTATTGCACCCCCCCCCCCCCCCCCCCCCTCAGTAAAGGGGGGGGGGGGGGGGCAATGTTCCGCAGAGCTACAACACTTATGTTTGCAATTTTAAAATAAAAGTGATATCAACTTATGTGTGTTTTTTCGTTATCTTTATTTTCAGTTGTGTTGAAGGATCTGGATTGTATGGTGACTGTCAGAAGTAATCAATGTAGCAAGATCTAAAGCTGCTTGAGTTCTCCTTGTAAAATTAAAATACTGTAGTTTTTATGTCTTGCATCTACAAGGTATGTAAACTATGATGTAGGATGGTTACTTAAGTAACGTTTGACTGATACTAAACTATCCCTTAAACAAGAGATAAAGTAAATAATGCATGATCAGTCTTACTTTATTTCTTGTTAATAGGAACATGGACTTAACATAAGATATGTGTACATGTGGGAATTCTTAAACTACATTAGTATTTCTGGAAGAGAGCTCTTGAGTGCACATGTTTTAACATTTCAAGCATAAAGAATGTAATGGTCATGTTTTCAAACGGACTATAACATTTGAGATGTGTGTTTCTCAGAGGGACTCGGATGGGAATGTCCTACAGTGGTAAATACCCAATGTGAAATTGCCAACATATTGTTATAAATCTTTTTAGATTGCCATTCAGTTAAATGAGGAAGCTCATTTTTTGGGAGTTAGACACTTAACTGGTTTTACTTTAAAGGGACTTAGTATTATTGTCCAAATTTTCAAATTCCAATTGGAATTTTAACGGAACCTTCACTCCTACCTTGTTTTATTCGTATTAACAATAAAAGCATGGGACAGGGTTCAAATTTTCATTGCGTTAAAAAGATATTTATAATTGAAGTTTTCAGATGTTCAATTATCCACTGTTAAAACCATGTACAAAGTGAGTGAAATGAGTTAGTGAATTATATCACTTTGCAATTTGCTTATTACTCAGCCATGTAATGTACATACACATTTTATTAACCATGTCCATGCATCAATTTTTGCACTTTTTCAACAAAGTTACTATATCCCTTTAAATAATGTATGTTCTTCTAAATGTCACACCATTCTGTTATATTTATATTTCACAATTTTATATTGTAAATGTATTTTAAATGCAGCATGTGTGGCTGCCAAACATTGGTGTTTAATAATGGAAAATTCTTAATTTAATCACATATAATTCAGAAGAATTCATATGACTGAAGTCTAAGATATAAGTTTTGGCGAAACTAATGGATTACTTTTAGACTTAAATATGAGAGCCCCCTGAATTGCATTTTTATATTGTTATGATACTAATATTTCGTTTGAATTCCAGTAGGCTAGCTCTCCTTTTTAAGTATTAAATGTCATCGAACATTCAAGGACGTTTCAAAACATTAGTTGTATAATATTTTGTTCAGGTTGCAAGCTGAAAGGCTAATGTAAGATTTTAAAGCCTTTCACTGTTGAGTAGTCATGGTGAAGAGATACTAAGGTAAACTCCTTTATATCAATATTCCATTTTTTACATTATGCGACTGTCTTTAGAAAATAAGAATATGTATGCTTTCTGTAATGGTTTGGTTACAAACGGGAAAAGGTATCTGGATCAGTATGATGTTTATTTTCATGTTACAAACTTACAATACAATGTTGTGTCGTTGGAACTTGGTGGTTGATTGTTAGACACTTGAGATTACTACTTGAGATAAATGGAAGATTTTTATAAACAAACTCTAATTTATATAATATAATATTGACTTTCTTCAAAGTATTCTTTCAAACAGACACAATGGAACATTACACAGTCATATAATTTTAGAGTATTTGCTCAATCAATGATTATTATAATTAATGTTAATATATTAGTGTTATTCTTATGTTCTGTACGTACTTGATTTTATTTCAAGAGAGTGAGATTTCCCATAATTGTTCTTCTACAAAAGATATATTTTTGATTAATATATTAAAGGATTGATGTTTAAACAAATCTTTTCTGTTTACTTCATGATTTTTTGTTATTATAATAATATTACACTTTTTATTTGAAACGAACAGAATGATCTTTGTAGAAATTACATTAATGAATGTGCATAAAATGTATTTACATATCGTGTGTTTAGTAGAACTTAGTTCAAAAGGGCGCTAAATCCACTTCTATTTTTTTCATAGGCATGTATGCAAAGTTTGTCAAAGAATCCTGCTTTTCAGTCTCCAAAGTTATAATAGTGGATTTAGCGCCTTTTGGAAGCTCGTGAGTGTGTGCGTGTTTGTCTATGTGTGTGTGTGTTTAAGCGTGTGTGTGTGTGTGTGTGTGTGTGTGTGTGTGTGTGTTTGTGTATGTGCGTGCGTGTGTGTGTTTGTTTATGCGTGCGTGCGTGTGTGTGTGTGTTCATGCGTTTGTGTGTTTGTGTTTGTGCGTGTGTGTTTATGCGTACGTGCGTGTGTGTGTGCTTGTGTGTGTGTGTGTGTTGCAAACAATATAGTGTTCAAGCGTTTGGATGAGTGTTTGTGTATGTGCGTGTGTGTTTATGCGTGCGTGCGTGTGTATGTGTCTGTTGACGCACTGTACGTGTATAAAATATGTTTGTTTGTGTGTGTGATGCGCGTTTTTGCAGCTGTATGGTAAATTAAATGAATAATGTCCTAGTTAGAGAGTAAGCATTTTGGATTCATTTTCCTTTTGTTTTACTGATTTTTTTGGATGGGGGGGGGGGGGCGAGGAATGAGTAGAATATAAACTCACGTAATACTATACTTAGGGTCATTACACATATCATAGGCACTCCCCCTCCATATCCCCCACAAAGAAAAGAGAAGAAGAAAGAAGTGGAGGGCTGTGTGTGTGTGTGGGGGGGGGGGGGGGGGTGAGGGGGGCTTTAAAAAGAACCATATTATATTTCAAAGGCGCTCCAGAATCATGCCTGGTGTTTCCTCCGCCCCTATATGTTCTTTGTCTTAATGATAGAGTTATGATTAATCTGTACGAACTTATGAGTCTTTGGCAATGAGTAAGGAAATATCATGTTAAAATTTCTCTAATATACTGTATTATGTCAACATAAAGTTACTAGATATATTGATGTAGATCTATCCCGTTCCGTTGGAAACTTGGAATCCCATTTTCTTTGCACGTTTTTAATCACAATTCATTTCTGGTCAGTTTCTCTATTTGAAGTTAGCTCTAGTGAAGTTAAATTTGATTTATAAAGGGCTAAATGCTTCTTTTCAAAGGACTATTGTCACTGCATGAAGTAAACAACACCAATACGACATTATTGAGATTGTCGTGTGTCACGTACTGCCCTGTCGTGTGTCGTGTCGTGAGTCGTGTCGTGTGTCGTGTCGTATGTCGTGTCGTGTGTCGTGTCGTAATGTCGTGTCGTGTGTCGTGTCGGGTTTGGTTTGACGGCGCCTTAAGACGGTGGTATGCAAGATTTAAACATGAAGATCATAATTGTTGATCGGATGTTCCATACCTGCTCAAACTTTGCTGTTAGGTTTCTACAAAAAAATATGCTCCACTAAATTTGCTTTAATAAAACATTATGGTAGAACCTTCCCCTTTGCAATTTAATAATAATAATACTAATACATGTTATTTATATAGCTATTCCCATGGGGATCATAGCGCTTTACACGATTATTATTACCCCGGTCAACGGATACACACTGCAATCATTCCTGCACATGATGTGCACATTTTCACTCCCAATGGAGTATTCCAGCCAGTCGCCGGTTAGGCGCACACAGTGCTAAGGAAACACGTTCCCATCCTTCCGGGTCCCCTTTATACACAATGGTAGAGAGCAGCAATTGTGGATAAATAGTTTTGTCTGAAGGAAAAACGCAGTGGGCAGGCCTGGGTTCGAACTCGGGATCCCACGCATCGATTGCGCGCGCTCTACCAATCTTGCCGCACCATGTCCACATTCATCACCCGGACTTTGGACTGTGAAATATGGCAGATGTTACATTACTTGTATTTTCACACTTTAGGCGTTTCATATATCAACCAAATCAAGAAATAATCAAACATGTTTAGTATCTGTTACATGAACCGTTACAATTTATTTCAGTCAGTTTGGCAACGATTCAAATCGATGATACAGCTATAATTAACATGCATCTTGCTAACGAATATACCAACTAACGCATTTTCATCATAAACATTTAAACGAACTCGGATGGTTAATAATATTTATAAAATATAATGTCACTACATGTCTTTATTTGTTATCAAAATACCCTATATAATCTTATTACTTGATAACTATGATGTTTGCCCGAACCGTAAGCTTCACTTTCACAAACAAAGTCGGGGCATTACAATGATGTTATTGTGGTTGTCAAAGCAGGTACCTATTTATATTCGAATATATTGATTTAAGCGAAGATATTGTTTGCCCAAACCAAAATATTAGCAGAAAAAACATGAAAAAAGTGGGGGATTAAAATTACGAAATAGTGGTTGTCAGAGAGTAAAAAATGTCTACCCAAATGGATATCTTGATATTTGAAAAGTATGTCCCCCGCCCCAGCCCAATCCTCAATATATATTTGTCGGGCCCATTATGCCTCTATCGAAAGTTGCGCTATAGTAAATGTTACATGCTATTCTAATACGTCATAGATAGGTCTTCACTCAGATAATGTTGATCGATGATAATTTTATAATTAGCATAAATCCATGAAATATAATTATTACAACAAATAAACCATCCATCAATATGAAATAAAATATGAAATAAACGTGCATATTTAGAAGAATTACTAACCATAGGCTTGAAAATTAACCAAATTTTCATCCTGTTTTAACAAATATGGGTGGGTAACTGTTGAGAGTGTGTATGTGTGTGTGTGTGTTTGTGTCAGCTATGAATCTCTCGATGACACTATGTCCGTACCCTGTATGCATGCGATTTTATGAGTGCAAACGAATAACATCCCAACTAAAACACATGAGTGAATAATCATAAGATAATAATTATTACAGGGAAATGAACACGCTAGAATTGTCTCTTATTGTTACTGACAAGTGCATAATTCCTGCCACTTCTAGTCGTATATTTTCTCTTGGATATCACTAATAATGGAAATAATTAATGTACCACTGTCAACAGTCTTGTCTGACCACCGAAGGCTACCATATTTTCCAACGATACCACATGAAACGTCATTTGAGCACATCTGGGGGTGCATTAACAAAGACGGTTTATGTAACCACTTGTGTTGAATCTGCTTTTATATCAGTGGTAACGTAGCCCGCTTTTATTAGAACAATGGCAGATAAAGTTTCATATGGTACATTTCAAAACATGGCAGCCTCTAGTGTTCAGTCAAAACAGATGAGAGTGGTTTAAAACACGTATAGTATTTCCATTATTAGCGATACCCACGATAAGTTTGCACTTATCAGTAACTCCATCAGAAGCAGTGGCTTCCAATTAATGTGGCACTGGGAGTGTACTCCGCTGGCAGGTTTTGGATTAATTACGCACGCCCACTTAATAAATCATGGCTACAGGACTGTCTAAAATGTTATTAATATGTGTGTAACGCAAATATGACACGACTCCAGTAAATTCCAAATGCAGACGAATACAAACAAATCGCTTCAATAACGTCACAAAGCAAACGATTTCAATATTGATAAATTAGAACCTCATTTCCCCCGTTGCCCTCATTGTACGAAACCATTTTCTGCAGGAGAGGACGTTACTTGGTCGGTGAGTACAACTTACTATGATATTCTATACAATGAGTAATAACTCCACTTTTGCGGAGACTTTGTTGGATGTGATGTTATTGCATAACCCGAAGTAGTAACATTTTATACATAATCACCTCTGAAAACCAGATTTAAGATTGTCGTGACAAAACTATTTTACCTCTAGACTGGCTTTAGGCTATTGGTCCTGAAAATGGCACTAGTAGTTGTAAATTTGCTTTCAAAAAATATAATTGCTATATCTTTAATTGAGTTTTACTTTACCAACAAATTAAATAAGATAAACATATGAGGATGCGATAAGGCCTAATGTTAAATTTTAAGTAAATAACATTAAATTTGACCAGAACTGTACTATCCCTTCCATTCCGATTCCTTTTAAAGTGATCGATGAACTTTATTATACTCAACATTTCGGAAGGCCTTTCTGATATTGATTCTGACAGTAATGAACACCCTTTTTTCACAAGGTAAACATTATTAATTATTTTTTGAAATGTATCACATATCTTTCACATCTGCAAAAGATGATTGAATTCTCAAATTTGACTTTTTGAGAAATATTATGGAGTTACCGGATAAATGTCTTTATTTCTTACAAGAAAATGATGTATGCTATTAACAAGAGTTCGCTGCTCCTGGCATTGCGTATGGCTGCTTGCAGTCCTCCGACCACGGCGAAACAGTCTGGGTACGTGGATGGGAGCATTTGTGAAGGTAATCATGTATTCTTCTTCATTTATGTCCAAATATATAGTTGACTTATACAATACAATGATGTGTTACAAAAGAATATTAAAATGTCATGAGAACATTATCATTCAAATGCAAGGGACCATATTTGACCTTACACCACAAAACGACCGTTAGGTCGTGGTGGTAGTCTCTCTGTTATTAGGTACAATTTTCAATTTTTTTTTTTTTTTCAATATGCGATTCAGATTTGTTTTTTCCTAAATTGAGATATTTTAATCTACTTTCTGTGACATTTTGAGCACTGGATATTATGTTAAAATGCAATGTTTCATCGAATGAAAATAATCAGATTACAATGCTTGAATGGACAACACATTTTGAAGCGACCCGGCGTGTTCTTACTAAAAACTTATTGTAAAACTGCTTCAGCCATATTCCAAATCATTGGCGCTTATTTTGGCAGGGTTTTCTTAGTCCGAATATGGCACATCACAATTATACCATTTTAAAGCTAAATGATATTAGTGGGAAACGCCCCACACAAAAATTAAAAGTGTGCTTTAATCACCTACCATGTTGAAAAATATATGATAACTTACCTGTTTATGTAAAGATTCGGGGAAAATGTTTGAAATCGCAATGCAGGGCATATTGGGCTTGTCGACCCGATCTTTAGCCCAGTGGAGCGGCGCGAACGGGCGGTTAATGTAGGCCAAATCTCACTGGCGTGCTGACGAGGTAAATTGAATTTCCGCCAATATTTATGTTAACGTTACTAAGGTTCGGAGTTCACCACTTTTTTTATATCAATTCAACAATATTGACCAATTGGTTTGGCCAATATAGATGTTAAGGTAAATTTCCCAGAACTGTTATTTGGCTTCAAAATAAATTACTTTATTCTTTCATGCCATGTGAAAATCAGCACAATACATTTTCTTATTGGTCGTTGTGTAGTATATTGTAACATATGTTATACACGTAGATCTAAAAAAGATTAAAACAGATCCATTATCTGCATACACATTCATATTTATTGTTTCAATAAGGTTATAACAAATAATTGCAATAAGAGCACTGTATGTCTCGTGTGCTAACTCTACATTGACGATATTTGAAGTTGGTTTCGGCGACCTTCGGTTACACGTATATCACAATTTTAATATGAACTCTACTCGCATATTATGCAGATGTTATATGTTGGTGGAGGGAATATCACGGAATGTTTCTCTCCGACGGATTGGAAATCTCGGGTAGATCATAGGTCCCGAGGCGTAGTTGAGATTTAATATATAGCATTTCAAATTCTTAGGAAACATTCTATGATGTTCCCAAAGACAACATACAAATATGTTTAATATGTTATATAAGTCTTAGCCTCGGAACTCGATTATAAATTGTTGGTTCTCGAAGTAAATACACAAATCGTTGTGGTGTCATAAATAAAAACCCTCTTCGGTTGCAGGTATAAAACATTACTCACATCATGTGACTAGACACCTGCCTTGAATATAATCGTTATCATTTTGTTAAATTCTCCGGCATCGATAATTCGCAACTATAAGGGTTGTGAAATTCAGCTCTTCCCTGGAATATACTGAGTTTTAAAATCACTCTTTTCAAACATCATGTGTCTGTTCTCCTTGCTCTACTATCGATTGCAAGTGTGACAACATGCTGGAAGTAGGTCACAAAGGGAATAGTTTATTTATGATACTCTTGCATAATGCTTCATCATGACAACGCTCTCAAGGAAGAAATGCTCTTATTAGCTTGGTTCTCATTACAAATACCATCAACAGAAGCATTACAGCTATCATAATTATATTTCAACCATGAGCGATGAGGCGATACACTATCTTTAAGTGGCGTGTTATTGAAACTGGAAGCAGACACGTACAACAAATGCTACAAATTTACTATAATATAATTGTGTTTCCACAATTAATTTTATTTCCTGCGCACTATAGCCAGGAAGTGCACAGAAACAACCGTTCTAGAGGATTATGGGAACGGGATCTTCAAGCGCCAATTAGCAGACGAGCTCTGGGCCTACGTCGTTCACGGAGCTTGCGATCATGATGAAGCATATACAGAAGGAGTCGACATCATCGGAAAGTATATCGAAAGTATGTATGCGTGTTTTATTTAATGTTTTTTCCCACATTTCCATTGCCTCTCCTGGCATTATTTGTTTTAATTTTATATTATATTAAAACTTACACGTATATTATAGAGTTGGCGCACTCGCAGAAAGTCGGCGGATACGGGACCACGAGGCTTTGATAGTTCCGAAAGTGTTGGTGATTAATTGCATTGTTTATGAATTACATAACCCTTTGTGAAGTGCTTTACATCCATTCAATATCAATTATCAATATCAATATCACCGGTACTAAAACACATAAATCTATGTTCATGGAATAAATCCATATTTGCATCTATTTAGTTAAAAGGACTACATTCAGGACTCTTATAATAACCGAGTCCCAATTGTCGTTTGGTCAAATTACATTGTCATTATAGTACTGTCAATAATGGAATTGATGATAATTTTGATATGATAAATACAATAATGAAGACAAATATCGGTAAGTATTATAATTGAAGAGCTTCGTTCCAAAAGGCGCTAAATCAACTTTTAATACAAAATTTAATAATTTAATACATTAATAAGCTACGTAGCTATCTATAAATCGACATTTTAACACCAATTACACAAACAAAATAATATATGGAACGTACCTGCCTTTCTCCATGTTCTCCAAAGTTGAAAAAAGTTGACTACCGTATTTACCGGCGTAATCACCGCATCCGCGCTAGCTTTTCGTTTGTTAATTTGTTAAACTAGCGAAATCCATTTGTTTCTATTCATATAAACTGGCGAAGGGTTATTACAGTGTGTATTCCTAATATGTCCGATGAGTATTACGTTAAAACGTATATGCCAGATGAATGACAAAGCAATGACCGTTTATAAATAAACGGACATGTGAAAATTGGTATAGTTACTAACTCTTTGCACTAACTTTGTACATAGATGAAATTATTCGAGGTATCACTTTACATGTTAGTATTTTTGTAACGAAAGATTTATTCGCCAAAACAAAACCAGTCCTGTTCCATGATTCCACATGTAATACAATGAGAAATGTTTTGACAACCATTTTACTGCAGCCCTTTATGTGATTTTTCTATATTTTGCGTGATCCCTTGTGTCGCTATGTATCTTTTGGACAGAGTACAACCTCTCTGATCCCTGGCCAAGGATGGTTGAAATACACAAACCAGTCTGCCCGACGCTTGATCAACATATGACTTTCCCGTGCTGTGTGTATCCACGCCGTTTCTACGTCCGCATAACATGCGAGAACCTTCGGGAAAGCCGGTCGCAGATCCCGCTGAAAGATGAGATAATTAGTCCCCGAAATAGCCTTACAATGCACAAAGTATCCACACATCTTCTACGTCCGCATAACGTGCGAGCACCTTCGGGAAAGCCAATTGCACTCAGGGCATCCAATGGAGAGAAAAAAAAGCTACAACGGCTGCAAAAAACGCGAAAAAATGATTGAGACAATTTGCGCGCGATCCTGGATGATCCCTTTTCCGATATAAATGAAACGGTTTCCTACCCGGACCAAATAGATCAAATACATTGAGTAATCTCAAGACGAAAACATGTTACATGCAGAGCATGCTATTGTGGGCACGTTTTTCCCTTTGATGTTGTCATCTAATGTAAGCTGACCAGCGATTGACACGATGTCAAAAGCTTATCAGTGAATTATTGTCCATATGATGAGATACATTTTATATGATGTAGATATTTTTTCAAAGATGTTATAATACTATGAGCAGTCGCTCATCCTGGGCGAAGGTGCATTGTTAATCTTATAAGTAACTGAGTTGTGATGACGTCAGAAGTAGAATATCACTCTGGAGAGTTTTTCTATGAGGTTGGGCTTAGCAAGATGAACAAAATAATGGCTCAAATGTTTACAAATTAACAAAACATATTTAGGTAAATTTGACTTAGATGCACAGGAAGGTGTGTCCCTTCGCTCCACTACGAGAAATCCAGTTCCACTCAGGTCTGTTCTGGGCTATGAGCTCTGCCTCGTGAAAAGGTAGTCTCACGTCGCTCTGGGCTTTGTCTCTCCATCTCGTAGGAGGGCTTCCCGGGGGTCTACGTGCATCAAAGTCAATTCGGTATGCTTGGTATGGTAGGCGGTGATGCGGCATGCGGACAACATGCTCAAACCATTTCAAGCTTCGCTTGGTTATCTCTTCACAGATAGTGTTTGTGATGCTTAGCCTTTGTCAGATTTCTTCATTCCTTACCATGTCCATTATGTGAACTTCTCAAGCTTCTGTCTGTCGGATTTACGCAGAGTCCAGAATTCCGCTCCATATGTATCAATATTGAGGATGAGGGATCTGTAGATTCTAACTTTAAGAGTTCTTGATATATCTTGGTCGGACCAGATGGTACTTTTCAGTCTTCCAAATGACCAGGCTGCCAGTCGTATTCTCCTCTTCACGTCTTCTTCTATGGAAGGAACTATGCTGTCAATGAAGACAAACTTATCCACTTTCTCGAATACTACTTCCATGAGAGTGTTGTCATCTGCATATCGGATGTTGACACCCATCTGTACTCCATCATATAGCTTTTAAATGTCCTTAGCTAAAACAGTTTACAAATATTTGATGTATACACTGATTACATATACAAAACATTAAACATGTATTTCAATTACTTGGGCTTATACGGTTAAACAATGTTTTTAATATTTCATGTCTTCAGTTGTGCAAATAAGCTGAAGTCAACATGCGTTTGCATGTCATGGAACTTTTAAATAGATACTCTCTATTGTGGTCGAATTGGAAGGATGTAACCTAATTGATTTATACCGTGTACTAGCTTTCATTTAGTTTTTACAATCGCTAATTTGATTTATATTATCGCAATTGTAACCTTCAATGTTGCATTGTAGGAACTCGGTGTTGCTCTGATGCCTATGGCTGAGTGCAAGCACAGTTACAATATCTTCTACAACGATACACACTACCATGAGCAGACCCTTCTTCATTACGACACACTGATTGGATTCCTAAACGAGCAAGGCTTTAGCTTCAACACGAACAAGGCCTCTAGACTGAGTAGGTCATGTCATTTACTTGAAGAGATTAGTACCAAATGGCGTTTAATCCACTTTCCATGCAAATCGAATTAACGATATCAGTAAGTGATTAAGCTGCGTAGCTAAATATAGAAATCCAAAGTGTAGGACGAATTGAATAAACAATTAAAATCCAAATAATGCAAGTTCCATATTCCAATAGGCATGTGTACAACATTTGACAAATAAACCTGCTTTATTCTAAAGTTAAACAAGTGGATTAAGCGCCTTTTGGAATTAAGCTATTATTTCTCGATATGCAGAATAGTTACTTTCGTGGACGTGTCGTGGCAAGATTAGCAGAGGACACTTCCAAATAATGCAAACCATAGCAAGATCAGTCTGCTTATATTTTAATGTTTTCTAGTATTCTTATGATTGTGTTCAGTTGCATTGCTTTCTTTAATAATATATATGTCATTACATTGCTCTGATTTATTTAAATACTAAGTATTTTTTATCGAAAAACCGACTTTAGGGATAATGATACGAAACATATTAATGGATTTTATGAGTTTTTGACAAGATGGCCTGATGTAAAAGCTCGGTGGTGATTTCAGTTTCTCGACTTGAAGGTGCGCATGTTTGATAAGTAAATACATTTTTTGGGGGTCGCAAAACTGCTTTTTTGGGTCAGTATCTTTAATCTGCATTTGTTGGTATCTTTTTATTTATCTTCCCTTTGTCTTAAAATGATATCAACGTCTCTCAGTTCACCAGGTACCGCCCGTTGGAGCTAGATCAAACACCAACGAGATTGCCGTCTACGAGGACAACACTGATACATATGGATCAGGATCGGCTTAAACGAAGGCAAGAAACGTCGACGGTATGACCAGGAGACTGACAACGATCAATTCATTTTTTTATCACTTTATTCACGAATTCGTTTTGGGTGTTGATTTATCTCCCTATTTCCAAACAGTTCATATGCACAAACCGATTAAATCTGTTGACAAACAACAATTAAATGAGGAAGAATACGTACATTTGACCCGTTGAGAATATTCATTTAAAACCTGCTGTAAATGATGAAATAAATAGGACCCAATACGCCTATGTGATACATGTAATTGTAATCGTACATTCAACGATATACCATGACATGCGATGCGTAATGTAAAGTTGGAAAGGCAACATTATACAGTTGTTAGCTGGTGGTGGAGGGAAAAGCACGGAATGTTCCACTCCCGAGGGATTTTAAATGCTATTGAGGAAAGAGTAAATGAGTCCCGAGACATAGTCGAGTGACTTATTTTCTTCACGAAATAGCATTTTAAATCCCGAGGGGAATATTCCAAGATTTTCCCGACAGAAAAGTTAACAACTGTTTTATCATCTGATTGGCCGGGTAACATTGCCATGTAACATCCAAACATGATGCATGGCAGCTGATGTCCTGTATTTACTAAGTCAGGTGATAAAGTGTGTTATATGGTGTCTCCTTTATCTGAAACAATTATGTCATGACTTTTATCGGTTTTTACATATGAACGTTTAATGTCTCACTCTTTTCTTTGTGCCCAGCATACGTTACAAGTAAAAACTGAAGAGATACTAGTTTGAGTTTGAAGTAAGGAATTGGTAATAATTTTGTTCGTTTAATTTACATGTATTTCATTAAATCACATGATATCAATAATCAGATAATGCATGTTACTTTTATGGCATTTGATGGCATTATAATCCTTTCATATTTTATCTATAAAGGTATGTGGTAGTAAGTTTGACTTGATTTTGTTTTTCAACATGATATAATGGAAAAAATTAGTTTCAACTTTGAATGCAATTTTATGTTATTCTAAGGTAAAGATAGAAATATTCATATGTCCTAATCTGTCACATTTCACATGTGTTTAATTTGCTCGAGGGCATTTAGAGGAATCTAGTAACATTGTCCAAATCCACGAGACCACACAACAAATTCCCCAAAGGGGGAATAATTTCTGATCAAAATTGTTAATAAATCAGGGATTGTTTACTCTGATACAATTTGTTTCACGGCAGGTGGCTATCCAACGAAGAGAGTAATATGAATACTTTAAAGGGATCTAGTAACATTTCACAAATCCACACAACTTCATAAGAACTCTAACGATTATTGCATTCCTGTTGTATGCATATTACCAATTGAGCCATGGAACGATTTGTGTTCTGTTTTATTTCTCTTTTGTAAAAAAAAACATATTTACGATTAAAGTGTTCGGATCTTTTACTCAGTCAAATGAGTTGGCAAATATCACTTTGCATTTCACTCATTACTCGGCTATATAACATCCATTTAACACAACATCTTCACACACTACTTAGTGGCTATAGCAGATAACCAAATACACATTTTATCACAAAATCAAATATTTTAGAAAACAATTATAAATCCTACACTTTTGAAGTATAAACCAACATTGTTTTAAATTGTTAGTGATTGTCTCAATTTGAACCAATATTTTTAATTAACAGCTCTAAGCTGTTTTTTGTTTTTTTGTTTTTACTATTCAAGCGTCATTGAATAATAGATGCTAGTTTTTAACGATAACAAACAAGTTTTAGTTACTAAATTGTTGCTTGACCAGAACTTACGCCCTTTAAATGTCAGCTGCAGCAAACAAATATGAATAGCGGAATACATCAATAAAAACTTTGCTTTTATCTAATCTAAATACATGTGTTATGTGATTATTTTTCAAGCCCGTTGTCTATCCATTTGTAAGCACTTTTATAGTTTATTGTTTTAGTGTAGTTTTGATTATATAGATTTGTTATTATTTTGTTATTTGCATTTCTGTGCATCACGGCCTCTCTGAAATACAGCTTATTTGGCTGATCGAGGTTTTTTCTACCGTTTTTAAATTAAATAAAACAATCAGACAAACGTACTTAAATAATCCATATGCAAAACCAGTACACGCCGTTTGGTAGTAGTTATAAGATAAAGGGAGCATCATATACAATTATAATACAGTCTTTTGAAAGCTACCTTCATTTTTTGCATGTCAAGATATATTTTGGAAGATATGTCATTATGTATTACACATTATGTTATCATTTTAGTTTTTGTTCAGTATAGTCCTGTAGACGGTCCTATATTTTGTGTATCAGACCTGGAGACGTTCTTTAGTCCAACGTTTGTTTTAATGATTCATATTCTAGAAGGGTTAAGAAGAAATGTCAGCTTTGTTGCCACCTTGGCAACCTTGGGCAACTTTTTTTATAAGCATTATAAAGTTAATTAGCTAATTCGCATAGTGGTGAAATAAGTTCAGGGGTCATTTTCTATCTAGGAATAGTACGATATTGATAAAAACAAGTATTCGTGGGTATGTTGGGGCAAGGATTCCATTTCCGGTGCTCGTTTGTAAGTGCCATATGGGCAACACCCTGAAATACAAGATGGCTGCCCCTAATTTGCATATTTATTAATATCATTTTCAGTGGATACAGCCTCTAACAAGCAATAATTCCAGATTATTATTTGTCAGTTATGTTCTAAGTATGTTTTTAAGATATCAAAGATTAGTTGCCATCATGGCAACTTCTAGCAATGCATATTATTTGCCTAATTAGGTATTTTACCTACTTTGCATATTCCCCCAAATGGAGTATATTGGGAACCCGGAAAGTAAAAATTACAAGTTATACCATTTTTTCCAAGGTTTTGAGGGGCAACAGATCCATTTTTGATACTTATTTCCCTGTATCACCATGGCAACCATCTCCAATTCAAGATGGCTGCTCCCCAAATTACACATGTTGTGATACACGACTCATTCTTTTGGTTAGATTAGATCGATATTATAATGTTTTGACTTGTAATTATTGGAATAAGCCACTAGAATACTTGAATCACAATGTAGTTGGTTGCTTAGAGTAAATACAATCCTACTTTTATCAAAATAAATGCCATTAAAGTGGCAAATAGCATTATTTCCTTTAAAATGACAAAAGCGGCCATCGTGGATTAATGTGGGTTGCCAAGGTAAAAGTTCAAATTAAGTATCATAAATGGATTTGGTGCCCCCTAAAACCTTGGAAAAGTGATATTTATTGTCTTTTTGATCTTCTGGGTTCACAATATCCACGATTTTACCTGATTTCTGGGAATATGCAATTTAGGTAAAAAATCTAAATACACTAACTGTATGCATTGCTAGAGGTTGCCGAGGTGGCAACCAAGCTAAATTATCTTTATCACACATTTAGAACATGATTGAGGACAAGTATTCTGTAATTATGGCTTATTAGAGGCTGTAGCCACTGCAAATCAAGTTGCCCAAGGTTGCCAAGGTGGCAACAAAGCTGAAATTTCTTCTTAACCCTTCTAAAATATGAATCAATACAAACACGTTGGACTAAAGAACGTGTCCAGGTCCTAGAAACTTATATGAATCAATACAAACACGTTGGACTAAAGAACGTGTCCAGGTCCTATAGAAACATATACAGGTCTGTCTAGTAGTTCTCTTTGTTTTGCTGATTTTGCATTATGAACTGTTCACGTATTTAGGACTTTTAACTTAGAATGATTCCCTTCAAAGACAAAGTGCTCGCATGCCCGTGATATTCACGTGTTCATGTACCTTGTCTTATCCATGAATATATACCACATGGTCCGACCAAGGCAAGTGTGACAGGGATAATTGTCCATCCAGGGTTAACTAGCAGTGACGTAATTCGGACAGTTTAAAATCCTATTTTTTGTTCGTTGTTATGCCTCCATAAACACATAGACACACATACACACTCAAACACAAACATTTAGACATACACACATACATACGGACAATCAAACAAACAGTGATTCACTCATACTGCACACTTACTCACACTGACGCATATGACGTCACTCATTCAACGAAAACGTTTTTGTGTGTTAATTCAACAAAATGAACTTGAATAAATAACAATTAAACTTATATGCTTTTACACGTGACACACACACAAAACACACCTTTATGGAGTGATTTTGACAAATATCCCTTGATCAAATTTGCCCTGGACACATGGACCACTTATCCGTGCCACACCGGTTCACAGAAGTGAACAATAGGGGCTTTTATAAATATTTGTTTACAAATATTATAAGACCTACAATTATGTGGTAGGCCACTTTGTAGTATTGGGATGAAACATATTCAAAAGCAAAACTATATTTATTTGAGACTGTAAGTGTGTTAAATCTGTGGGATAATACATTATTCTTAAAATGTTTAATCTAATTTGTATGCTGTATTTTGAAACCGCTATATATTTAGATAATTTTTAGATTTAGATTTACATAATTTCAACGCATGGCTAATTATAACGTTAAGTCATACTGAGATTTAGAAGGGGGCGTTTCCCTATGTATCAAATGTGGTTTCAATGAAAGGGCATCGAATTTAGAAACGCGCCAGTACAAGTTGGAGCACATTGGGAATATTTATACAATGTACAAGAGTATTGACTTTCCCAAGTAGTTTTTACATGTCGCCGTCACTACCCAGCTAGCCACCTGACATCGGGCCGATGTCGGAAGTTGGTTGCCGGATGTCGGCATATCGCCGTTGGCTCGAGGTTAAAATGTCCGCCAGACCAACATCGTCACGACGTCATTTTTGTGATATATTGGCATAACGTCATTTTCCGACAATGGCCCAACATCATCTCATGACATGATGTTGGGCCATTGTCGGAAAATGACGTTATGCCAATATATCACAACAATGACGTCGTGACGATGTTGGGCTGGCGGACATTTTAACCTCGAGCCAACGGCGATATGCCGACATCCGGCAACAACTTCCGACATCGGCCCGACGTCAGGTGGCTAGCTGGGTAGATGGCTCTCTGCCAGCCTATGCGATGCTACAACAGATCAACCTTTGACTAATGTGTTGCAATGAAATATTACCATTTTCATTCTTCGTACATATCACTAGACTAGTATATCGTTTGGAATAATATGGAAACAATTGCATGCAAGTATGCACAATCAACTTAGTATAACATTATATGAAAGAAATATGCATATTTGTAAGGGGCCCACTAAGTAAAGAACAACATACAATTATTTGTTTCGGTACCGTCGTGTGATATCAAATAGATGCCCACCACTTGCAAAGGGTTGTGTAACTATTTTAATTAATGACTAACACTTATGGAACCACAGTGACTATGGTCTCGTGGTTCCGTATGCGCGAAACTTTTCGGTTGGGCTATATTGTTTATCCTAGTTACTTGGTCAACATAGTTAGATTACTATAATAAAAAAAAGGGTTTATATGGTTCAGTCAGAACGATACAAATATAAGGAAAGCTCCGTGCGCGCTGCTGAGATTGGGCCAGTGTTTCAACACTCGTTCCGCTCGTCCTCCCGGCTGCGTATATTTTTTTACACCACTGTTTAGCCATTTTCGCCCAAAGCGCGCTGGTAAGCCAAGACTAGCACCTGCTGTATGCGATACAATTTCCATGCATCAAACTTTGCGACTCTGCGATATCGATCTAGCTAAGACAAGTCCAAGGGAGAGGGTGACCATTAATTAGTGGCTGATCTCGATGCGGACTACGACCACGACGATGAGACTAGGAATATTCATCTAGGCGTAGATACAATACACTCAGAGTCATCATGGTGTGTGAAACTACGATTTTATTGAGAAAATGGCTAGGCTTTTGATGCATAGATATTGTATCGCATACAGCAGGCGCTAGTCGCATACACAGCAGGCGCTGGTCTTGGCTTACCAGCGCGTTTTGGGCACGCTTTGGGCGAAAATGGCTAAACAGTGGTGTACAAAAAATATACGCCTCCCGGCTATATCC
Organism: Echinarachnius parma; assembly: GCA_037951105.1. Taxonomy (NCBI): domain Eukaryota; kingdom Metazoa; phylum Echinodermata; class Echinoidea; order Clypeasteroida; family Echinarachniidae; genus Echinarachnius; species Echinarachnius parma. The sequence continues at coordinate 42,026 of JBAMJV010009214.1, forward strand.
TTTACTACCCACGCGAAATTGTGCGGGACGTGATTTGCATTTAATACACATACACATCGGATGTCTGCAGAATGTCATTTCGGGCATGTTGTAAGACTTCGCAATTCCATCTGTTACAAGTTGTTTGAAAGGGAGCAAAGAAAATGGAATTCCAGCGGGATTCGAACCCGAGACCTCCGGATTGCTAGACCGGTGCTCTTACCGACTGAGCTATAGAAAACCCTAGTACGGGACTCGTCCCTGAAACTCATTGATTTATATTGCTCGAGTGGTCAGAAGCTATTATAAACCTGAAATACCCGAAGGATAGAAATCAACTTGCGGATATTACAAACATAACAATTGAAGGCTATACTGTTATTATCTCTAATCTAAAAAAGGCTAAAAAAGGCCACTGAAAAATCGCATTGATCACTGATCAATTTTGGCCGTACGTATATTAGACGAGCAACACGCTGCTGGACATGTGGTAGCACATTCTGGCAACATGGGTATCATGTATATCAAAGACACTACAAGGGGAAGACTGGACACTGCGCCGGTTTTGTACAGCGATCAATGAAACGCTGAATTTCGTACATGGGGAAGGGCGCCCCCTAGCGTTGAGTAGGTAAACTGGCGCATTTCGGCATACTGGCCGTGTATGGAGCATATGGGAAATGACCACTGACCTCTGTGGAAATGACTCATAGCCCTTATAGGGATATCTAAAAACGTAGCGGGGGTGAGGGAGGGGGCACAGGACAATTCCCACTCCCCTTCCTCAGAATTTTCAAAGAGATAATTTATCTCTAATTTTGTTAGCATTTTTTGGAGAAAAAATATTGTCAAAATTTGAATCGTTTCTCGCGAAATTGCATTCAATCTTAACTTGGGAAATTTCCCTTCGGTGGACATGCAGTGCCCACAAACGCGCATTTTCATTTGCATTCCCCCAACCCCCCACCCCCCACCCCGGAAAAAACCCTCTGGGTAGACCTACACTCTTACAGCTAGAATTTGGGTGGAGGCAAGGGTATGGCCGCACGGCAGCTGGGGGGGGGGGGGGGGGGGGGGGGGTGGGGTCCCCTAGAAATCTGTTGTTTTGTTTTGGGTGATTTTTTTTAATAGTTAGTGTGCCACAGCCTATTTCTAGTTCTGAATTTAAAATCTCCATGTGGGAAAGCTGCCAGAAAGCTGGTCATGTTATTGTGTGTATACAAACACACACACAAATGCACAGACATACAAAAACGCATACATATACACACACACACCAACAAAATAAACGATGCAATGAGATCTCAGTTTGATTTAAATTTTAATTACACCTTAAATTAAATAACTGCCTTTGTTACCTACAATTTTTAAAATATCAAAGCTAATTTATATTATATAATGGCAAGGATTCATAAAACGTTCTGTTGATTAACTATATATATGGTCATTTTCACAATCAATAGTATAACAAGTGGTACAAAGGGTTACATTTTAGAATTGATAATTTGAAAATTCTTCAAAAAAGTTTCTTGGTATTGAAATGTTATGGAACAATACGTTTTGGAGCTTAATCTTATTCTGTTTTCATTCACCATGGATACATAATTGTTCGAAATAGCCCATTATATGATGCATCAAAACTGTTCAACATTCTACCTATTCATTTACGAATTATACACGACGTTAAGATATTTAAAAAGGAAATAATGAAGCTAACCATACTAGATTTATAATTCATGTGCATATTAGCTGTTCAATGATTGTTATACTCATGTACTTATGCCTTTTGGTTTCCTCGTTCATTCTGATTAATATTTGTAAATTATTATTACCCCTATCTTTGTAAATATGTTTTTTCTGTTTTTTTTTTCTCTTAAATAACCTGTATGTAATGTATATTTTGTATTATTTTATGTATCTTATGTATTTCTGTATTCTTATGTTTCACGGCCCTGCTGAAAAACAGCTTGTAGCTGAAAGCGGGCATTTTATTATTGTATATACCGTGATTAAATAAAATAAACAAACAAACAAACAATAAATGGTCATGTGTCATGAACTCGCCTCCCAAATAGGGTGGCACCGTTACATTTTGGGATTTTTTGCAAACATTTTCTTAATTTGTTTCAAAACTACAAAACCTTTCCTAACAAATTTGGTATCATTTTAAAGAACTACCAGAATGCTATCTGTATGCAAAGTTTCAAAGGTACACCTCTTTCCAAAATGGAGATACAGCTATTTTCGATCTGCTCGCCATTGTTCCCTATTGTGTTTTCAATGGCTACGCGCGAAAACGACAAGAAGTTTACCTACTCAACGCTAGGGGCGCCCTTCCCCATGTACGAAAATCAGCGTTACACAAAATCCCCGAAGTGTCCAGTCTTCCCCTTGTAGTGTCTTTGTGTATATGTACATAATAATCTGA
>JBAMJV010009215.1:0-74938 GCA_037951105.1 Echinarachnius parma
ACTCATCATTTTTACCTTCTGGGTTTACAATATACACGAATTTACATGATTTAGGAGAATATGCAAATTATGTAAAAAGCCTAATTATGCTCATTATATCCATTATTAGAGGTTGCCAAGGTGGCAACCAAGCTGAAATATCTTTAATACACATTTAGAATATGATTCCAAGTAATAACGTGTTATTTTTGCTCATTATAGGCTGTAGCCACTGAAAATCAATAATATTCCTAAATATGCAAATTAGGGGCAGCCATCTTTGATTTCAGGGTGTTATCCATATAGCACATGCAGATGGGCATCGGAAATGGAATCCTTACCCCAAAATACCCTGAAATTATTGTTTCGATTACTATTGTACTATTCCTAGATATAAACTGACCTCTGAACTTATTTCACAATTATGCAAATTATCTAATTATCTTATAATGCTTATAAATAAAATGCCCAAAGTTGCGAAGGTGGCAACCTCACTGATTGTGTTATAGAAACCATTTAGAACATGAATAACCAAACAAATTGGACCAATGAACGTCTCCAAGCCTAATACACGAAATATGGGATCATCTACAGGACAAATAAAACAAAATGAGCACAACTTAAAAAAGGGAAAATCTGAGGGCGGGGGGGGTGGGGGGGGGGGGGATTTGGGGGTATTCCCCCTTTTCTCCACCACCCCCCCCCCCCCCCTCCCCCTTCTACCTAAGCCTGCCATGACATGTACACAGTCATCATACGCTAATCTATAACACACATTTTGTTTAATGAGTGCACTTTCAACATAGAGTGAGAAAATTGAGGGCTTGGGAGGGGGGTGTCGGGGGCCCCTTGGGCCCCTTTTCTCCATTCCACCCCCCCCCCCTTCCGTTTACCCAACCCTTCCATGAAATGTACATCATAGTTCACTTGTATATCAATAATATTATAAATATATGCAAATATAACATAAGTGAAACTTTCGACAGAAGAAATGTGAGGGGTGGGGTTGCACCCCCCCCCCCCCTCCATTTACCCATTTACCCCTAAAATAATCATCTATTAATTATAGTGGACATTATGAGTCTCGCGGTTACCTTTTTCCCATAAACATGTAAAGAAAATCTTAAGTACCATGAAGTGTTGTACAAATTCACTTTGCACCCCCCATTTTTCAAGACCCTCTCCCGCCCCTCAACGTCATAATTAGCAAACTTCCACGGGGAATATTAAACGTTATGATGATAAGAATGAACTGCTGTGAAAATTTCATGCTTTCTTCATTTTGTGCACAATTGTTATGATTTCAAGCCCTTAGCTGCCTAACTATAGCCCATGTGCCACCGGAGATTGTTTCTTATTATTATCCATCAATCTCTCTAGTTTTGCTTAGGCAATATAACAAAGGATCGCTTGGAATTTGAATCATAGTGTAATCAGTCACCAGTAATATAATGTCCTGGATCATCCAGGACATTATATAACTGGACAGTGACTGGTTATACTATAACCAATGGCGTACCCAGGATTTTTTCAAGGGGGGGGGGGGGGGGTTATTTTGTAAGATTTCCGAAGGCGAGACCAAGTACCTTCAACATTTTCGAGACCGAGACTACGGTCCGTCAAGAATTTTCGCGGCCGAGACCAAGGCCACTCTCAGCGGGGGGTGGGGTGGGGGGGGGGGGGGGGGGGGGGGGGGGGGAATGTTCGTGGAAAATTTTCGAAACCGCGACCAAAAAAATGTCAACATTTTCGAGCCAGAGACCGGGATTCTTCGCAAATTTTCGAGGCCGAGACCAGGTTAATTATGGTCGAGACCGCTTAAAAGTGGTCTCGAGACCGGCTAAAATTTGAAAAGGGGGGGTTCAAACCCCCCAAAACTGGATTTTTTTTTTGGTCAAACCACACCCCCCCCCCCCCCCCCCCCCTGGGTACGCCGATGACTATAACTGAACGTTCAAGCCACCGTTTGTCCTGATTCCTAATAGGAATAGAGCAATCAGTGATGGATAATGAAAAAAGAAATCATTAGACTGTCTCCGGTGGCATATTACTACCATCAACGGGCTAGTGAAATGTCACAGGTGTGAAACGGTTTAACCGGTTGCTGGTAATTTCTTTCTTTTTAGCCCAGACTAAAATTGAGCCACTGATGAGAGTTCGGGCCAATTAATGGGGCTACAAACCTGTGTGCCACTTCGTGAAAAACGTCTAACGCGCGATCTAGCATTTCTGACGCCGTGCCAGTACGTGAAAGCAACAGTTTGACTTGTTTTTTCGGTTCGTGCCGCTCAGAGATAATTAAGCAGAATTAAATTATACAAATTGGCTAAAGGGTAGACTATAAGTTATAGATGCTAAATATGACTAAAACTCACATTTTATTTTCTACGCGATGTTCGGGTTTGTGCCACTGTCTTTATGAAATCAGCGACGGGGGGCACTAGTCCACTGCCTGGACGGCCTTCCTTTACCAGGGGGCCCACTGGCGTAAATCTGTCCGGAAAACACAATGCATTGGGGGGGTTCACAAACGGTTTGTGAACAATTGCTCGACCCCCCAATGCATTGTGCTTTCCGAACAGATTTACGCCAGTGCCAGGGGCGGATCTAGCTTTTTGCTAAGGGGGGGGTTTGACCCAATGCGAAGCGGCGATTTTTTTTTTGCTATTTTGAAGCGATGTTTTCCACATCACATTTTCACTTGGCAGCCCAAGGGGGGGGGGGGGGGGGGGGGGGGGTAGGGGGGGGGGTTAAACCCCCTAACCCCCCCCCCCCCCCCCACGTAGATCCGCCACTGTTTACCATGTTTACTAGTAGTGCAGCCGATATAGATTGGACATATTGAACACGAAAGTTCATACAGCTGTGATACAAACAATAGAAACTGAAACCTTTTTATTAGAACAGTCATAATTTGCCAGGTGTGGCAGTAAACAGCGTTTAATATCGATTCATTAATCGAAACAAAAAAACCAAAGGCGTCGTATTTCCATTATAACATCAAAGTAGGGACAAGGGGAGGAAAATTAGGATCTGATGATTATATTGGTCCGAGGGTTTATCGTTATAGTTCACGTTTGGGTTAGGTTATGATTAATTAGGATTAGGATTAGGGTTGGGGTTATGGTATACGGTTAGGATTAGGATTAGGATTAGCTTTGGAATGATGGTTGGGGTAAGGGTTTTGATTAGGGTTCGCAATCTTTGATGTTTACGAAATGAAAAGCGGAGCAGTTGTCACCGGAGCAATTGTCATGGAAACGGGAAAATGATGTCCCTTTCCCGTTTCTTGTCTAACCCCCCCCCCCCCCCCCCCACCCCCCTCAGTACCTTAGAGGAAAAATCGTGACACGGTGGATAAAAGCATACATTTTCAGCAAAGCTTTGTCTTGATATAAGATTGTAACCATTGAGGTTTATCAGCCTTCTTTTCTTGATAATAGAACATAGAAGGGTATGTTTAAAGGCGTAATTTTAGTTATTATAAAGTTACAACAAAAATCGGTAGGCAGTCAGCAACATCTGACAATACAATTTTTCAATTTTTCAATTTCAATTTTATTCTTGCTTCCAACAAAACATTACAAATGAATTATCACAATATATACAAAATAGAGATATACATATTGGAAACAAGAGGGGTCACTAAAAAGCAATGCGACCCTAACTATTGCATTTCAAGTACACGTTCACAAACACCCACATTTGTGTAGACTTTGGGAAAGTTGAGTTTTGGTATAGAGGGCGCTACACACAATTTGTTTGTGTGAGATAATGACAAACTGAGTGTCAAATTTGAAAGAGCATACAATGCATGTTAATGCCAGAATAAACTTTATTTGATCAAAATCGGTTCAGAGACGGCTGAAATATCCTTAAATTTAACTATTTGTAATGATTGTGGGGCCGCACAATAATTCAATAATTTTGAACCAGCCGTTGAAAAAAAAAATGCTTACACTTTTCAAAATTAACAAAAGATGTTTTTAAATATTTGTTGATGATTTCTCTATTTAATCATGGTTTTAAAATTGTTGAAACCAATGCTTATTTAGAGAGCGCGCTCTTGAGTTTTTACGGCTCATTTTGAATGATGACAGGTTTTTTACTTAGTCGTTTATATTTGGGCTTTCGAGCATGGTGGAGTCATAACTATTAGTTTTTAATGTATATAATGGTGCAGGTTTTGGTTATTGAAATTCAGTTTGACCAAAACTGAACACTCTTTACCAAAACTCAACTATCCCTTACCCAGGTAGCAAGCCAACGTTGGATCAACGTTGGAATCTCGCAACTCGTTGGCTGTTGAAATCTGGTTGGATACCAATGTTGGTCCAACGTTGGATTAACGTTGGAATCTCGCAACTCGTTGGATGTTGAAATCTGGTTGGATACCAATGTTGGTCCAACGTTGGATTAACGTTGGAATCTCGCAACTCGTTGGATGTTGAAATCTGGTTGGATACCAATGTTGGTACAACGTTGGATTAACGTTGGAATCTCGCAACTCGTTGGATGTTGAAATCTGGTTGGATACCAACGTTAGAAATTCGAAACCCATAAGACGTTGGACAAACTTGTTGGACCAACGATGGTACTCACAAAGGAGCTGGACCTGAGGCATGTATTAATTCTTATTTTGCTTTCCTTTCATTTGTACAGTAACATTATGTAATTACATTGTTACCTTCATGCTACGCTGTATATGTTCAACTGGGTTGGGTTGGGGAGGGAATTAGAGCTAGGATTAGGATTAGGATTAGGATTATGTTAGTACGTTAGTAGGTTAGTATAATATAAATTGTGCAATCGTTCGTAGTAATCTGATATAAATGTAACATTTTTAAGGGAATACCCACTTGTACAAGCCATGGCTTTTTTTGGTGTATTCCCCGATCACTTTTATTTGTATATACATTGTATTGTTTTAATTTTTGAATAAATGAATAAATGAAATGGATCGAACGTTGTACCAGCGTCATTTGGGCGTACACACACATCGCTGGTCCAACGTTGACAGTCAACGTTGGAGCAACGTTGCGAAAAATGGCCAGCATTGGTCTAACAATGGACCAATGTTTGCTTGCTACCTGGGTAGTAACTTAAGTACAAAACTATTTTTACACATTTCGCAAACATTGTCATGGAATTTATACCCCTTTTTCCCATTTCCACAAACATCGTTATGAATTCTTTTTTATATCCGCAACCATAAAACATGTCAAATGTAGGCGAACACATGGGAATATTACCCCCTTTTATAGCAAAATTGTGAACGATCATGCACACACGGCCAATGTGAAATTATACCACCGGGCATATTGGACGTCATCTTGGATTTGTTTTTTCTCCACTTTTGTGGTCACACATTCATGTATTATTTTGAACAAGATTTCCTTGACCTCTCGAAAGGAATTAGACAACTCGGTTATCGACATCAAATGATTTGTGGTAAATTTTAAAGAAAATTATGGCCATTTTGGACACTATCTTGGATTGTAAGATTTTCCATATTACTCAATAACAGTGGTAGATTGTTTGACCCTCGAAACGTGGGCATAGATACATATATATTAACGCTGTAGGATATAAAATAACGGATTTATAGCACCTTCAAAGAAATGGCAGCCATCTTGGACGCAATCTTAGATTTTTGTTCATGCCTTTGCTATTACTTTATCACTCTCTTTTAACTTAAAGGATTCCTTGACCTCTTAAATCGAGATATGTGCAATAATATTTTAATTCTAGTTAGCATATTAAATGATAATATACAGTATTTGTTATGTAAATGGCGGACATTTTGGAAGCCATCTTGGATTTGAATGGATTCCGATTAATCTATGGCGCTATCACTATTTTCAGTGCATTACTTGACCCTTAACACGTGGGGTTAGACACAAAGATTACAACTGTGGGGTGTATAATATCGGTATTATGGCACTTTTGAGATAATGGTGGCCATTTTGGACGCCATTTTGAAAAAAAATCAGCTTTCCAGAGGTGTGATGTACTTAATTTTTAGGTATGTATTTTATGATGTTAAAGGTAGTGTTGAGTATTGGTATTTTCCGAAGTGCCCCCCGATATTTGTTGGAGATAATGAAAAACTGACTGTCAAATTCGAAAGAGCATACAATTTTAATGACAGAATAAACTTTATTTGATCAAAATCGGTTCAGAAACGGCTGAAATATCCATAAATATATTTTTATTCGAAATGTTTTTTCACCGGCAATCACCTGGCGATATTTAGACTTTTTAGAAAAATTTCAAAAAATGCTCGAAGACTACTTTGAAAAAAATCAGAATAGGTTTGTAAAAAGTCGTTGATGATATCTCTATTGAATTATTATTTTAACAAACATTAAATGCACAATATTGTATGAAAAAAGGCTAAAACCAATTTTTTTTTTTTAATAGCGCCCTCTTGAGTTGTAACGGCCCTTTTTGAATGATAACAGGGGTTTTACTTAGTCGTTTGTAATTGTGTATACTTTTCGAGCATGGTGAAGTTATAACTATTACTTTGTGACGTAATGGCGCAGGTTTTGGTTACTAACGTTAAGTTTGACCAATACTCAACTATCCCTTTAAGTACTGCCAAAAACCGTAGGAAAAAAACTTTAAACATGTTTTGTATAATTTTTGGCGGAGTTAAACCGTGTATTGACCCGAAAATCCAAGATGGCCGCCATTTTGAAAATGATCCCGCCGTCAGACTTTTTGGAGCAACCACTTTTCTTAATTCTTACATCAAGACAATGCTTTGCTGAAAAAATATGCTTTTATCCAGCCTGTCTCGATTCCTTCAATTTTTGCTCATAATGTACTCCATTACCCCCACCCCCCCCCCCCCCCCCCCCCAGTTCCCACTTTCCGTACAGCCACCTTGATCAAGGACAAAATAAAAACACCATAGTACCATACTATTCTTTTATTTTACACTGCCCCCTTTTGGGGGAGGGGGGTTTTGTACTCATTCTCTGTATGCCCAGTCTGGTATCAAAAGGCTTGCCCCGCCACTTTAAAAAGTGCTAAATTTTATTTCCTGTTTTTTTGTTTCCATACTCGGTAACTCTAGCTGACCTGTGTAATTCACATACTGCACGCACATTTATTAATTACCACTCATAACGCTCAACTTAATTACCACACTGCGTTGCATGCAGGAATGTTTCATTTCTGTTTTATGCCCGGCGCAGACAGAGCCGACTCGACTGGTTGTCATTCCGATCGGCTCAGTTTTCAGTGCCTCGCGACACACATTTTGCCAGTCGAGAGACAGTCGGATGCCAGTTGGGGCCGATTCAACGCGATAAATCTGCTCCGACCGACCGGGCCCAACTCTAGCCTGATTTAAACCAGTCGGATCGGGTCGAGTCGGCTCTGTCTGCGCCGGGCTTTAGTTTAGCTTCGTGAGCAGCTTTGCCGTCAACATGGCGCGGTGTCCGGGTCGGTGTTCGTTGAGTAAAACACTAATGCTACTGTCGATAACTGCAGTATGTTTCTTTACGCTGCGGTTTCATACGGAATCAGGAGGACTTTCTCGGCGTCAAGGTTCGCACAGCTCCAATTATCACCCGGACAACGTCGGCGTGGCGTCCGGAAATGCACCCGAAATCATTCGTGGCAGCGGTACAAATTCGATGGCTCTCGCTCCCGCACGATACGGGGAGACTGCGCCCGACAGGATGACGGGCATATCACCGACTCGAGAACGAATAAAGGAGCGTTATTTGACTACTCCTGCAGTTATGGCAAATTTGGCAATTAACGCAAGACCTATGGATGTGAAAATAAGACGTATGGGCAGTGCAAACAAGGAAAATGGGAGTTCTGGACGCGAAGAAAGAAATGAAAAGAACCTTACCTCGAAGGAAGAAATACCGACAACATCGAATCCCTGTAACTGGATGAACAAGATCGTTTGGAAGCCCAGCTTGGATCTTCACGACTATGGCTACGTCATCAACCCTGCTGATAAGTGCAACTGGACTCACAACGAATCAAAATCAACTACTGTTCTTATCCTGGTCTCATCGGGACTTGCGAACATCAAGCGACGTGAGGCGGTGCGTAAGACCTGGCTTGGTTGGAGCGTCGAGAAGATGCTGCCAACCAGAACGCTGTTCGTCCTCGGGGCATCCCCGGACCAGGGGGTGATGGATGCCATACGCAAGGAAGCAGACGTGCACGGGGACATCATCCAGGAAGACTTCATCGATTCCTACTACAACCTGACGCTCAAGACTGTTATGGCCTTCAAGTGGGCGGCCACCTTTTGCAACGACACCGACTTCGTGATGAAGATGGACGATGATGGAGTGCTCAACGTCGGGTCCCTCGTCATAGATCTGTCGTTGGCTTCGGACGACCTCCGCAAAGACTACTTTGCGGGGATGCGGATGGTGGTGCACCCCATACGTCAACCTGGTAGCAAGTGGTGCATCCCCAAGAGTCTGTTCCCAGCGGACCGTTACCCACCGTACCCACTCGGTCCAGGTTACATATTCTCTATAGATCTGGCGCGGAAGCTGTTTGAGGCTTCAAGAAGCATCACGCACTTTCCCATAGATGACGTCTTCGTAGGGATACTCCTGGAGAAACTTGGAATCACACTGCGCCACAAGAGTTCGCTGTATTCATTCACTCTTTCATTTAACAAGGCGTTCTTCATCAGGACCGAAGCCTCTCTGCTGGCGTTGAGAAAGGGATACCTAACGTGGAATGTTTCTCCCGAAAAGGCTGTGAACTTGTGGGATGCTATTCTTACAAACAGTTGGCCAGATTTGAAAGGGAACAGTTCCTGTGAAACACAATGTGTTGAGAAAGCTGGCTACCTACCTTGATCTGTTGGTGTGTGTTATGACAGTTGTATTCGAACCAGAAAGCTTATACATGCAGCTGACCTATATAAATCAGTCCTATGACGCGTTGGCTATCTCCATAATACCCATAAATTATTTTTGATATCTTGATTGTTAGAAGTTATGATCCTGACATAATAATTATGTTGATGAAAGAATGAAATCAACTTCGGAAATTGTACTACTTGTACATGACTAGGGATCGATCACACTCATTTTAACGGGATCTAGTAACTTTGTTAAAATGTGCAAAAAGTAATGAATGGTTGATAAAATATGTATTGCTGAGATCTGATATGTCCACTGAGTAATGTTAAATGGATATATTGTTATATGGCCAAGTTATCAGCGAAAATGCAAAGTGATATTCGCTAACTAATTGCACTGACTTTGTACACAGTTATAACTGTCCAGTGGATAACTAAAAATCCGAACACTTCGATCGTAAATATATTTTGAACGAAAGGGAAATTCGAAAAAAACGAAACCCGTTTCATGCCTTTATTGGTTATACGAAAACAACAATGTATGGATGAATTAGAAGAATTCTAAGTAATATCTGTGGATTTAGATAATGTTACTTGATCCCTTTGACCATAGAAGGTCCAAGCGTATATTTGGAGTGTTCCCACGCCCAAGGGGAGCACGTAAGCATGATTGCTTTATTATCAGACAAATCACTTCGATATTTGGCACACTCAAGTCTTACAAAACTATAAGATCATCAATCGGGGGTGCAATATATAAGGTAACTTGCCGATTGGTCTACAGCCATTTGGTCTACTCCCATTTGGTCTACTAGAAAATTATACATTCGGGGGCTTATGATTATTATAATTATGGATTGTGATTAGGGTTAGGGGTATGGATTAGGGTTAGGGTTAGATTTTGGGTTAGGATTGTATTTGGAGTTAGGGAAATTGAAGTAAAAGGCATCAGACATGTCAGATAGTAGACAAAATGAGTTGTAGACCAACTGAGTGTAGACCAAGCGAACATAAACCCAATATAACACAAATAATGCTGCATGCAAGTTCACATTGTCTAGAATATGAATTTGAGAGCCCATTTTGGGAGTTTAGTCCTTCTGAAAGTGACCTGCAAAATTGAAGATTTCGTAATTTTACCCAACCTGCGGTGCGAGTTTCGAAGAGTTCCTTCCATAGACTTCCCCTTCCACTTCCCTGGTATACCGAGAAAGACGGCATTTCCAACACACCCCTATTGCCTATGGCAAGCCCTTTTAACATTTATTCACATTTCGTGATATCAAACATTCAGTTATTGATATCCCATATCAAGAATTGAGATATCAAGAATTTATCTCATAAATTATTTCGAGCACTAAACAGCACCTAATTTCAGTTTATAATTTTACACGCTTCGTATAGATGGCATTTCAGTTGTTACAACCCATAGTAATATAGTAAATATTATGATAGTGAATCAGTCAAATTTGATAATTGTTTAAATAAATTATTTCTTAATTATGGAAAAACTAATGTCATAATAATTCATTCTTGAAACAGAAATGTCCTCAATAATGTGTTACTGGTAAAGATTGATGAAAATATCATAACAATGGAAAGATGTGTTCAGTGAAGCTATACAATATGTCATTGCTATTATCTCAAATTATATAATATTATATTTATCATATCATATATTGTAAAATTTGAAGCATGTTTTACCACTGGATGTTCTGTCAATGTATATCAGAGTGTGATTGATCCGCATTGAGTTGATTGTAATACCATTCGTATACCTGGTAACACGGGCGTATAATTATAGGGGCAAATTTTTTTCTTGTTGGGCTAAGGTATTTTGCCCGAATAAAAAAATTTAAAAAGTATGTCACGATTTATCCGCCCGAAAAATATATATTTGTATGACTTTTTCCCGAATATCAGATGATTTTGCCCTAATATAACATGATTTTAATTGCCCGAAAATGATATGATTTTTCCCGAATACGATATGATTTTGCCCGAATGTGACATGGTTGCCCGAATATGACATGCCTTTGCCCGATTATGATACGAGTTTGCTTGAATACAATATGATTTTGCCCGAATGTTGGGTGCTTTTTTGCCCGACTATGGCCGTTTTCAAACCTCCAGGGGGGTTGCAGCCCCAGACTACCCCAGACCACCCCCCCCCCCCCCCCCCGCTGCATCTCACGCCTGTCTGTTTAAAAATGCATCTGTTACACAACAGCCGTTCAAATTATTTTGTATTCTCACTAACCCCATTCTCCGTTAAGTCTACCTTTCGATAAAGAAATCTAGTAACGTTGTTGATTGTGCAAAAATGGATCAATGGTGGATACAATGTGTATTGTTGTGGTCTGATATGTCCACTGAGCAATGTGTAACAATTTACGTAAACATGGCTAGTCCAGCCATTAATTACTTTATGATGATGATGATGATGATATATCATTGTTGTGTATATTATACTGATTTTCCGGCTTAAAGGAACTTAGTAACATTGTCCAAATCCTCAAAATCCAATTGGAATTATAGCGATTCCCTCATACTTTGTTGTATTCGTATTATCAATAAAATCATGGGACAGGTTTCGGTTTTTCAAATTTCCCTTTCGTTATAAAAAGATATTTACGATTGAAGTTTTCAGATGTTAAAAAATCCAATGGATCGTCAAAACCGTGTTCAAAGTCAGTGCAATGAGTTAGTGAACATCACTTTGCATCTTTGCTCATTACTCGGCCATATAACGTCCATTTAACTTGAAACTTTCACACAACACCCAGTGGACATATCAGATAACAACATTATACATTGTATCAACCACTCATCACTTTTTGCACATGTCAGCAAAGTGACTAGATCCCTTTAATGAACGAACGAACAACGAACGAACGAAAACAGCTGCAGCCGCTGCGCAAGTGTTGATAATCAATTTTGAACGAAATGAAACAATGAACCTGACTAAAATTTGCTATTTCATATTTTATTGATTAAAGTATTCAAATATAATATGGGTGTTCACATGAATCTACGAAGATCTCGAGATGGGAAATTCCACTTGGTTGTTGATTCATTCGAACAAGATACAAACTGAAGTACCGGTAATTGATAATCAATTTATACAAATACTTCAGTTTGTATCTTGTTCGAGTGAACCAACAACCAAGTGGAACTTCCCACTTCGAGATCTTCGTATATATAGTTTCATGCGAATACCCATATAAGATTTGTATACTTTAATCACAAAATATGAAATGGCAAATTTTAGTCAGGGTCATTGTGTCATTTCGTTCAAAATTTATGGAGATTTGCAAATCTATACGTTTTTTGAAACTTGGATCTAAACTGCATTTAAAATCACATGTTGCCATTAATTTATTAACCCTAGGCCACATGTCTACTAAATGTAGCGAAAGCTACAGAAGGGGGTCAGAGTCTCTGGTAACTCGTGTGATTAACTTTCACCGCCTGGCTAGAAGGTACCATTTCTAAAGTATTTGGTATGACCCGGCCTGGGTTCGAACCCGGGACCTCCCGTGCATGGGGCGGACACTCAAACCGCTAAGCCACATGCTCGGTTATTTTAAAAACCTGTGCTCTAATGTTATCAACGTTATAAGATAAGGAGCTAATTTGCATATTTCATGAATAGGGTCAAGTGTCAATTTTCATCTAGAATGGCTGGACTTTTTTGTAATATCACTTTTAGGAAATCCTTTGATAATAACTTATTCATTTGTGAACAACATTGCTATGTACCTCATTCGGAACGCCTTCAAACCAAAGACATGTTTTTCGTAATTGCATATTATCGTTTTACAGATGTTTAAATCCCTCATACAATATAATTATGTTCAAAGTGTATTGTATGTTCTAATCATGTATTTACAATATTCAAACTTGGTTGCCATCATTAAAGGGCAATGAAACCCAAGCAAAATGTTGCTTTCATAGTCTTGAAGAGATTAAGAAGTATAATTTCTGAAAGTTAGAGCATAATCGGGTATGAAACAAGAAAACTACGGCTCTTTGAAGATGTCCATTTATTCCTATGGGGAACTCAAATTGGCAACGCACTCTAATAAGTGTGTGGACAACTTCCCATATGTTTTGTACACAAATGTTCCCATTTTTACAGTTTTCTTCATAGTCACATTTTTCCATTCCCCCAACTCATGATATGTTATGTATAAAAGCATTCTACAAAACATATGTTGAACTCGAACGAAGGGTAAACATAAATTTTGAGAAAATTGAACAAAACTTAAATTTTGTGTACAAAATGTATAGGGAGTTGTCCACAACTTTGCCAGAGTGCGTTGACAATTTGAGTCACTCGAAGAAATACATGGCTCTTTTCAAAGAGCCATAGTTTTCTCATTTCTTGACCGATTGTGCTCAAAATTTCAGAGACTATTCATTATATTTATTGTCTTATAGTGCATACAACAATTTGTCTGGATTTCATTGTCCTTTAAAATACTGTGTAAAACGTGTTATATTTTTTTTTACTTATATGTGATTATAAAAAAAATTGGCCAATGAAACTGTTTATCGATTGATTCATTTGCAATTTAGAAACACATCTCTGGTAAAAGATCGATATCGCCGACGGTTGTAATTTGAAACGTTTCTCCGCACATAAAGGGCACGTATTATGCAAAGCTGCACACGCAAACCAGGCGGGGCAGATCGGCTAGCTACAGGACCCAAGCCGGGGAGGCCCGGATGGAACACACACAACCTAAATTGGTAGGCAGGACTAACAAGAAGCTAGTCCAGATGGTGTCCTACTGGACTAGTGTTATCCTAGTAATGC
Organism: Echinarachnius parma; assembly: GCA_037951105.1. Lineage (NCBI taxonomy): Eukaryota > Metazoa > Echinodermata > Echinoidea > Clypeasteroida > Echinarachniidae > Echinarachnius > Echinarachnius parma. The sequence goes on from JBAMJV010009215.1 coordinate 13,659, forward strand.
TAGCCAGACTTGCATATTGGACTAACGTAAAGTTAGTAATGACTACTGGACTAGGTAAGCCTATGCAAGTAATGACTGCTGGACTTGCGTAAACCTAGTCATGAAGTTAGTTAACACAGTTGGACTATGAAAAACCAAGCTAGTAATGAGTGATGGACTAGCATAAAGCTAGTCATCAAGTTAGTACTGATTGCTGGACTAGTTATGGATAAGATATTCAAGAGTGCTGGACTAGCGTAAAGCTAGTCATGTCTGCTGAACTAGGTTACCAAGTTTGGATTTCCATGCTAGTCATGACCACTGGACTAGCAAGAAACTAGTAATGGATGCTGGACTATGCTGAATAAAGCTAGTTATTGCTGCTTGACTAGGAAACGACTAGCTTAAAGCTAGTGTAGATGGTGCCCAGCTGGACTAACATAGAGCTAGTACAAGCAGCTAGACTAATGTTACGCTAGTCTGGCTGTCTTAACTAGCTTGCATCAAACCTAGTCCAGCATGTGTGACAAGCGTTAAGCTAGTCAAATTCTCGCAGGTAAATCTGAAATGAAATTACATGCAGAGAATGTAATACTCTGAAAAATCTATTAAAGAAACGGAAGAATTAATATCAGGTAAATCTCAAATTTTTATTCATCCAGCGAATGCAGTTAATAAAGTTGGCACCTTGAATATTACAAATAAAAATTACATAATTGAAAACATAAATTTAATTCCAGCATTGAATAAACAGGGATGAACACTTAATGCACAAGTGTGAAACAAATCGGAAATGGAGCACACTATTATCATTGGACATGCAGACAGAAAATGAACACATAGTCTCTTTGTGAATTTTGTTATATAGGAGAAACAATTATTACTGTATTCATAGCAAATGATACAATTCCCAGCTATTAGTGACATGAATGTCACAATTTCAAGATAAAACATCAATTCACGGTATAACGAGAGCTTTTGGTTTAATAAACTGTTATTAGTTTTATAATGTGGATAAATACAAAATAAAACTATAAAAGCATGGTTTTCACCAACAATTGAAGAAATTAGCATTGCTGTCAGGACTTTTTTTTCTTCATTATGTCTGAATTTTCATTTTATCATTGTGGCTAAACAAAGTTAATACAATGATAGAACTTTCATTAAACTTTGGTGAATACAGTTACAGAACACATTTGTTCGGGGAAATACCAGTTGTCCTATAATAAGGTTGTTTTCAGGGCAGCTTGAAGTTTCAAAAAGTCCTGTCTGCAACATTCCCAATAGCTCAGAATTGCAATTATACAAATATTTTCAAGTGAGACTGTCTGGAGAAGAAATATCTGAATGACGACATAATATACAGACTTATTTCAAATTACTGATGGAAATGCCTAATGTCACAGTACATACATTTCAAAGTCACTTTAATACACCGTTGCAAAGACCAGATTCTAAGCTTAGTACATCTCATAAATGGAATTGAATGGTAGCATAAGTATACAACAATTCAAGTCATGATACACAAGAAAGTTTCTTGCACAATATTACGAAATACTATCACACTAAACCATATCAGGATCTGTTGGATCATTTGGGTCACCAAATGGCTTTGCTAAACGCAGTAGAAATATCCATATAATTAATTATCTTAAGATGAATACTTAATCAAATAGTGTGGCAGAACCATGGCCTTAATCCATGAGTTAGATATTAATTAGAATAGCCAAATGGTTGAATAGCACCTTAAAATGGGGCAGTTGCTATGGTGAACTCGGGGAACTGACTGTCCAAGAAAGTCCTTCAGTCTTGTGTGAGTTCGGTACTTCGGTAGCGGGTTGCAGTTCATGCGCGACACTGACGATCATCGTCAACGACGGGGTCGAGCACGAGTTTGTGACGGTCGATGACCAAGTAGCCGATGAGTGCTGCGAAGAGTACGTTGAAGTACGACAACGTGGTACGACGAACGCTCACGAGGATCGCGTGAAGTACGAGTCCACGATGAGTACGAGGTACACGAAGTACCCGAGGAGTACGAAGTGCAAGTCGATGACGAATACGATGGCCCAACTTGTCCAGTAAATGCTGAGATGACAGAAAGTTGAGGGGAAATGGAGGCTTCTCCTGGCCTGTACTGCCTGAGGTTGCCACTGGAAAATGGCTGGAAAAGCTGTCCTGCCTGTGCTGCATAACATGCATAAAGCGTGTGCCTCATCCTTGGTGCCTCCAATTACACCACAACATCACACTTAGTGCACAACCTGCTCCTAGGAAAGCATAGTATCCTGTTGTATCCTGTTGTAAACTCAGTATCCTGTTGTATTGCAGCACGACCTCGTTGGCAAAACGGACTTGGCAGCTCTGCTCTGGAAAATGGCCCAGGTTCACCTTTCACATGCGTAGTGACTGATTGGGATTTACTTCTACCTGCAATCATAGAATGAATAAAAATAAAAATCAAGGAATATCAGTACATTAAAGAGGTAGTTCAGTTTTGGTAGCACAGCACAATTTTTGTTGTGAGGTAATGAAAAACTGAGTGTCGAATTTTAAAGAACATGCAATTTTAATGGCAAAATACACTTTATTTGGTCAAAATCGGTTCAGAAATGGATAAAATATCCGATGGTAATAAATTTGGGCCCCACATTTATTCAATGATTTTTTTTTATAAAAAAAATGCTTAAACTTGTTCAAACATTTTCAAAAGCGGTTTAAAATAGTTATCTGTTATGCATAATTTTGTTGTATGAAAGTGGTTAAAACTAATACCATTTTAGAGAGCACCCTCTTGTGTTTTCATGGCTCTTTTTGAATGATAACGGGCTATTTACCTAGTCGTTTGTAATACGTTTCGAGCATGGTGGACTTATAACTATTAGTTTGTTATGTTACTGTGCAGGTTTGCGTTTATCCTTACCCAAAACGGTACTACCCCTTAAAATATATGAATTCATATAAATATCGATTAATAATAATTAACTAAACAGAAAATGATTCTACAGGATATTCTATATTGACCACAGTTATACATGTGTGGCATTTATCAGAAATGTGTAATTAATCAAACAATTAAAGAAATAAGAAAATAATGATAGCTCATACAAATAATGATGAGAATACAAATGAACATTTTAAAAAGGAGATCAATCCAGTGAAATAAAGGTAAAGCAAAACATTAATAAAGAACACCTAGTATGTAAGATAAGAAAAAACAATAATTATGTAAATACACTAACCTCATGAATCAGATAAGACGTTGAGGCACGATTCCTTCTCTAGTTCGAGTTGATCAGCATGATGACTGCCGCTTATCCAGTCTCTTGAGGGTGAACACTTTTTGACGCAGGAAGGCGAGACATCTCGTCCCGTTTCGGTGTGGAATGAAGAATGCCACTGAAGGGGTCATCTGACAAATAAAAAGAATATTATGTATATAAGTAAACTGGATTGAAAACAATATAAAATACAGACACATTTATAAATAAATGAAAGCATTGCAATATTGCTTGTTCTTGATTTTAAAAAAAATGTTGCTGTGGGGAAAAACATTAAGAACATGTTGTATAAACTAGAAATTGCGCGCTCGGCGGGTCGCGCAGCCGAGCACATGTATCCCCCGAACCAATTGCATTGCACTTTTGTGGGTTGTAATATTGTGAACTGAACAAGTTTGGTGGTGTACGTTGTTCTACTAGGCTGGCAGTAGCCTTTGGGCAAGGCCTCGCGCGCTGTTTGTCCTCCGAGCAGGGTCTGATTAATAGACAAGGCGATGTGCGCTTACAGCAGTGATCGCTGGACTGAGCCGCGTCAGCGGCGAGGCCTTTCCTAACTTGCGGAGCTCATTAATATTGGCATATGTAACAGGCTCTTACATTATGCAGCAGTTAAAAACAATTGCAGCCAATCGTCATTGTTTAGGGTTTTGAACAAGGTGTTATACAAGAACTCGGACCTGTAGAGCGTTCACATGGTAATCTTAACTATTTCTTTATATCATGGTTATCATGGTTACCATGGCAACCAGGACTCCGCCCCACACCAAAATCAATAGGCTTCATCCTCTTTCCTTAATACACCTTCATACCAAATTAGAAAATGATCAGACAAGAACTCGGATCTATAGAGCGTTCACAAGGTAATCTTAACTATTTCTTTATATCATGGTTACCATGGCAACCAGGACTCCGCCCCACACCAAAATCAAAAGGCTTCATCCTCTTTCCTTAATACACCTTCATACCAAATTAGAAAATGATCGGACAAGAACTCGGACCTGTAGAGCGTTCACAAGGTAATCTTAACTATTTCTTTATATCATGGTTACCATGGCAACCAGGACTCCGCCCCACACCAAAATCAATAGGCTTCATCCTCTTTCCTTAAGACACCTTCATACCAAATTAGAAAATGATCGGACAAGAACTCGGACCTGTAGAGCATTCACAAGGTAATCTTAACTATTTCTTTATATCATGGTTACCATGGCAACCAGGACTCCGCCCCACACCAAAATCTAAAGGCTTCATCCTCTTTCCTTAAGACACCTTCATACCAAATTAGAAAATGATCAGACAAGAACTCGGACCTGTAGAGCGTTCACAAGGTAATATTAACTATTTATTTATATCATGGTTACCATGGCAACCAGGACCGCGCCCCACACCAAAATCAATAGGCTTCATCCTCTTTCCTTAATACACCTTCATACCAAATTAGAAAATGATCGGACAAGAACTCGGACCTGTAGAGCGTTCACAAGGTAATCTTAACTATTTCTTTATATCATGGTTACCATGGCAACCAGGGCTCCGCCCCACACCAAAATCAATAGGCTTCATCCTCTTTCCTTAATACACCTTCATACCAAATTAGAAAATGATCGGACAAGAACTCGGACCTGTAGAGCGTTCACAAGGTAATCTTAACTATTTCTTTATATCATGGTTACCATGGCAACCAGGACTCCGCCCCACACCAAAATCAATAGGCTTCATCCTCTTTCCTTAATACACCTTCATACCAAATTAGAAAATGATCGGACAAGAACTCGGACCTGTAGAGCGTTCACAAGGTAATCTTAACTATTTCTTTATATCATGGTTACCATGGCAACCAGGACTCCGCCCCACACCAAAATCAATAGGCTTCATCCTCTTTCCTTAATACACCTTCATACCAAATTAAAAAATGATCGGACAAGAACTCGGACCTGTAGAGCGTTCACAAGGTAATCTTAACTATTTCTTTATATCATGGTTACCATGGCAACCAGGACTCCGCCCCACACCAAAATCAATAGGCTTCATCCTCTTTCCTTAATACACCTTCATACCAAATTAGAAAATGATCGGACAAGAACTCGGACCTGTAGAGCGTTCACAAGGTAATCTTAACTATTTCTTTATATCATGGTTACCATGGCAACCAGGACTCCGCCCCACACCAAAATCAATAGGCTTCATCCTCTTTCCTTAATACACCTTCATACCAAATTAAAAAATGATCGGACAAGAACTCGGACCTGTAGAGCGTTCACAAGGTAATCTTAACTATTTCTTTATATCATGGTTACCATGGCAACCAGGACTCCGCCCCACACCAAAATCAATAGGCTTCATCCTCTTTCCTTAATACACCTTCATACCAAATTAGAAAATGATCGGACAAGAACTCGGACCTGTAGAGCGTTCACAAGAAAATCTCTGCGGCGGACGCGGCGGACGCGGCGGCGGCGGCGCGACGAGGCCAAATCCATAGTATCCCCCGAAGTGGTTCGGGGGATACAATAAGAAAAACAAGAAAGAAAAATACTACTAACCTGATGATGAAAAAGATGATGGCACGACAATGAGGAGTGGAGCGTCCAGTCATTGAAAGGTCACTTGTTCCAACAGGAGGGTCACTGTAACTTTCATCAATCCTTTATTGAAAGAAAGAAGTAAAAATAATACAACTTCTTTCTTTTTCAGTTTTACTTTCGACTTTCGTGAAAAGAGACATTTGATTCGTAAATATTATCCGATTGAGTTGGTTATCCTTGAAGCTCTGTATATAAGTTTGTACAGATAATGTTACTGATAATGATATTTTAATTAAACAAATAACAAAAGGGGAAATCTAAAAAAATTAATTTAGCATAAAATAGGGGGAAATAATATTCAACTAGTCCCTCCCCTCCATTTTTGATCAATTTAAACACCCCCACAATCACAAATGGTATCGTCCGCTAAAAATAGACCGACCGCATAAGTAGGTACATAATGGACTGTTCCATATCATTGTAGGAGTGTTTATAATATGCTTGCACCCAGACGTTCACTGAGTTGTAAATGAATTATGTATGCCTCTTATTATAGAAGCTTCGACATTAAACTAATATTTCAAAATGTACACGACCCTGAATTCACAATCAACTCACAATCACACAAAATGATTTCACACTGCATAAGTCCAAAGGTCAAAGCAGCCGCAAAAAATAGGACAAGGTCACGACAGAGCTAAGTGCCCCTATACTGTACTGTACTGTACGTACGTAAGTACAGAGGCAGTGTACAATGCATGGCATCGATATCGTTCGATACATTTTGTCTAAAAAGCCTAAGAAAATCTCCAGAACTCCCCACACAAAACTACATATTACTAAAACTTAAACTTCACATAATAATGTACCAAAGACATGTGCGATTCATATACTATATAGTCTTACCTTCAGATTGTCCAAATGCAGGTCAAAATCAACCGAATTGTCGTAACTTTTGTTGAACTTCTAGCTCTGGTATGAGCATATTTTGTTGGAGTACGAGCTATGTACACGTACGATGCCGTGTCTTAACTTCGCGCACGAAAATTTAGGATTTTTTCAAAGTGGCTTAGGATCAAGAAAATTACAGTAATCTCAATGAAACAATAATAAATTACCCCTCAAATTCTGAGGATTCGATTTATCTTGAACAATTTCATTTAAACTCACAATTCGTGGTGTTAATGACCCGATTCCGTGACTATGTCATATCAGCAAGAGCTTCTTCACCGAGTACGGTAGTCTCCATACTTCGCGCATAATACACAGGGCACCCTGCCATTGACTTAACACGTATCCCGTGTAGCATACCGTAACACGCATTTCAATGGCAGTGTGATGATGCAATCATTTTGTGCGCATTAGCATCTTAGCACGCGCAGCGTTGTCAAGCTATCTACGGAGATTGCGCGATCCGAAAGTAAATTTGATGGGTAGGTCGAATAAAGGAGCATTTTGCGCAGCCTTTCGATGAGAACAAATATTTCTACTGGAACGATTTCCGTCTAATTTGCTTGATACTTCCTCCTCCATAATTTTGTTGGAACACCAAAGTTGTGATTTACAAAAAAAGACCACAAAAAGTAAGTATTTCTTCAGAAATATTGCTCTTTATTGGCTAATTTTTTGGTTTATGAGTAATTGATGTGTGCTCTTTCAGTTGACATTGACAATTTCCGTCGCCGTGTCCGTGTTCTAATTTTTGCGTATCTCGCCTATGATCCGCGAAGTTGGGATACGCGCGAAGTTAAGACACCTGTCCATACACATTATGTACGTAGGATCTTTGATTATTTATAGCTCTTGAGGTTACAGTTGAAACCCGTCACAATTTAGTTTATGATAAATTCTCCACTTTGACTGTACTAGCTTAAGCTAGTTCCTGTACTAGCTTAAGCTAGTTCCTGTACTAGCTTAAGCTAGTTCATCCACATGCTATGTTCTTGGCGTTTTACTGCAAACTAGTACAGCATACAATAGCATGCTAGTCAGGATTGATTTACTAGCTTTGGGTTAGTAAACCTCGCCCTGATATAATCCAGTAGAGCATTACTAGCCACATTGCCGCATTTTACTAACATCATGTTCGTAAAGCAATTTTTACTAACTTGCTCTACTAGGTTAATGCTAGTCAGGCTAGAAATTGACCCGTTTAGGTTGTGTGTGAACAAGCAGTGAATACTCGTTGCCCAATCTAATCGGCGGCGCATGGAATTTTCCTTATATTACCACATTTTACAACGTTATGGTTCACATTATACCACATAAACACTCTTTTATACTATTTCAACCATTTTGATAAATTTGTTTGTCCATTAGAGGGTATTTTCGTGATTTTCCCACACTGCTCTATGGCTTTATTAGGGCATATAATTATGATTTTTTTTTTTATTTTATAAACATCAAATATGCGATATGCGCTATATAAGAACTGTTTATTATTGTTATTAAATGTATTTTCGACATTCCATTGTATTTATGACAGTGTACTTTGTTAGGTCCTGTTAAATTTTGGGACGTTCATTAAAGGGTACCACCACCCAAAATTAATGTTTAAAAAATATTTTTTAAATTGCCATTTTTAGTAGTCCACGATTTAAAAAAACGCTTCAAAAAAGATATGTTTCCAGAAAAAGTGTCAACAGTAATTGCAAAAAAAGGCATCACCATACTCAATGATACTACAACGTGTGTTTATGGGTCTGCATACGAAGACTACCTTTTGTCTAGGACAAACGCATTGTCCGTGATTCTATTCAAACGTACGCGTGAATAAAATTTGCGCACTCGCAAACGTTTGGCGCATACGGAACCTAAAGGCCATACTGGTTCCGTAAGTGGTGGTAATTAATAGCATTGTTTATTAATTACACAACCCTTTAAAGAGGAACACCAGTCAAAGAACAACACATTATTATCATTTTGGTATCGTTTTGTGATATCAAATAGATACCCAACATTTTGCAAAGGCTTGTGTAATGCATAAATAAAGCAATTAATTTCCACCACTTATGGAACCACTACTATTTCCTGGTTCCATACGGGCCAAACATTTGCGAGTGTGCCAATGCTGTTCACGCGTACGTTTGTAGACAATATAATCCCGGGCGATTCGTTCGCTCTGCACAGAGCGCGTTGACTCTGCACACCGTTAGTCTTCGCAATTCAGACCACATGAACGCATGCTTTAGAATGGTGATGCGTTTTCCAATTAAAATATTTTTTCTGGAAACATATTTTTGTGAACTTGTTGATGGAATGGAATAATAAAGATGTTAGCTTTCTTTAATAAGAATAATATTTGTGGGTGGTGGTACCCTTTAAATCCTTCACCGGGACAATAATAATGTAAAGCGTTTTATTAATACAAATGCGCTTTATTATCATCGATGCCAGCAGAAATTATGACAACCACAAACATAATCGGCAAATCGTTGGTTTTATATGACGGATATCGGATACTTCATGGCCATAAATGTTCATGTAAATACTGTTAAATTGCTTATTGCACATCTATTAGGCACGATGGACCTAATTTGTGCATGGAACCAAATGCCAGATTCTATTCAATCCAGCACTGAACCCTATTTCATAAGTAAATACAATGCCCCTATCAGAGCACAGTATGTATAATGCAATTTCACTTACTTTTATTTGTCTTTTCATTTTATATTTCGAAACAAAAATCATGGAATTGTGCACCTGGCAAGGCTCAAATCATTTGTAAATTAGCAGTTTATAGGCAGTATTAGCTAGGAGGCAATAGATATAATTGTATGGCTGATACTCATTAACGCATATCACCGTGGCAACCCTTATAAAATAATGTAAGATGGCTTCCCCGGGTTCTTTAATCATAATTCTTATGTTATGGTTATTTGGGCTTGATCATTTTAGAGCAAAATATTCAGTTCTGACCTTGATTTTTTGTTCTTTTACAAGCAAAATACTACAAATACTGCAATATGTTGTTCAAAGAGCGAATGATTACTTTTACCATAAACTACAGTAAATCAAAGAATACGGATCTATAACATTAAAACTAGTTTGAACCAATTTCAATTTCAATTTCAATTTTATTTTCACATCTCTAAAAAACGCAAATAATTTATACAAATTTCAGCACGTTACATATTGTACATGACAAATATAAATTATACATGTGGTGTGGTATTACAGTGGATGTGGGGGATCTGCAAGGGATATGAATATCCTGACGAAGCAAATCCCTTTGTTGACTGCAATGACTAGAACAATTGAACTAACAAATGATTTGAATTAATCTTTGTCGTAGCCGCCCCCCCCCCCCCCCCCCCCCCCCCCCCCCCCCGCTGGCAGCTATTTTATTTTCCGCACATGGTAAAGCAAATCCTAATTAACTATTCATAAGCAGCGATGTAGGTCAAGGGCTACTCATGAATATTCATAACTTGGATTAGGGTTTGGGTGAGTCTGAGGAATATAATTACAATGAGACCATTCTGACCATCGGCAATTTACGTGGCCTAATGGTCATGCTGTGGACTTCAACACTTCTTGATAACATGGGTTCGAATCCTCTGCTCATCTTTTCTTTTGCCATAGTAAGTGTTGAGTAGCGGTTTATTTAGTAAAATGTATCACGCACAGTTTTCACTAAAGTCTGAAAACTGTGGCCAACATCACTGCTTATGAATAATTCACAAGGATTTGCTTTAACATGTGCGGGGAAAAAATTCGCCCCCTGGCACACACACATTCGGAAACACAGTGAACCTGGCTATTTGTGACCCGCTTAAAGGACAATGAAATCCAGACAAATTGTTGTATGCACTATAAGACACTAAATATAATGAATAGTCTCTGAAAATTTGAGCACAATCGGTTAAGAAATAAGAAAACTATGGCTATTTGAAAAGAGCCATGTATTTCTTTGAGTGACTCAAATTGGCAACGCACTCTGGCAAAGTTGTGGACAGCTCCCCATACATTTTGTACACAAAATTTCCATTTTGCTCAATTTTCTCAAAATGTATGTTTCCCCTTCGTTCCAGTTCAACATATGTTTTGTAGAATGCTTTTATACATAACATATCATGAGTTGGGGGAATGGAAAAATGTGACTATGAAGAAAACTGTAAAAATGGGAACATTTGTGTACAAAACAAATGGGAAGTTGTCCACACACTTATCAGAGTGCGTTGCCAATTTGAGTTCCCTATAGGAATAAATGGACATCTTCAAAGAGCCGTAGTTTTCTTTTGTCTTACCCGATTATGCTCTAACTTTCAGAGATTATTCTTCTTAATCTTTATAAGGCTATGAAAGCAACATTTTGCTTGGGTTTCATTGCCCTTTAATAGCAAAACCCACTACTTGACGGTAATGATGCTTAGCAATAAATGGGCTTCCAAACTTGAAATTTGGTCCAAGGGGCAACATGAACATTTTGACAGTACTAGCAAGATATAATAAACCTTTGCTCTTTATAGGGCATAATAAATTAACTTGAAATATTTATAATCCAGTGCAAAGTTATTAACGATTTTGATGAACGCTATTCTGCAGAGTTTTGATTGTCATATTTAAAATGCCGATTTCTCAGTTTCAACTTAACGCATTATGAGATATAAAAAATGATCATAACTCTGTCAAATATTATCAAAATTAATGGAAATATAGGCATCAAATTAAATCGCCCTTTTAAATGGGATATAAATCTCAAATTGTATTTTGGCCAACAAGTGGTGGGTTAGGATGCAGCCTGTCACATTTGTCAAGATTTGGAACGTGTATATGGTTGGAGCACCGTTTTTATACTAATAAATAATTAATGAAGAGCTTTCAACCAAAAGGCGCTAAATCCACTTTTTCAACTTCCGAGGAAAACAGGTTTCTTTGTCCCACTTTGTACACGTGCCTTTGGAAATATGAAGATTGAACTTTCTATATTTCGATTTTGAGTGAGATATTTGTCGTAAAATGTGGATTCCTAGATGGCTACGTAGATTATACATGTAGATATATCGTTAACTCATTTTTTTTTATGGAAAGTGGATTTAGCGCCTTTTGGAAGTGAGCTCTTCCATTATGAAGAGCTTAGTTCCAAAAGGCGCGAAATCCACATTTCAACTATGGAGGAAAACGGGTTTCTTTGTCCAACTTTGTACAAATGCGTAATGGGAATGTGAATATGGGACGCTCCGTCATATTTTGAATTTGATTGTGTAATTTGTCCTAACATTTCGATTTCTAGATAGCTATGTAGCTTATTGATGTACGGATATAATCGTTAATTAATTTTTCATGAAAAGTGGATTTAGCGTCTTTTTGAATTAAGCTCTCCAAACTAATATAGTATACCCTTTCTTCGAAACGAATCATAGTCGTCTGCATCTAGCTCTCTATCTCGTATCACTTTTCATTCCCCCCCCCCCCCCCCCACACCACCAGTCCGCTCTATCTTTTTTCTTCACTCCCCCACCCAAACCCCCGCTCTCTCAATCTCCTCACTTTTCACTTTCATCATTCTCCTCCACCCCCACCCCCGCTTATTACTTTTCTCCTTTCTTCATTTTCTCTCCCCTCCCCCTTTCCCACTCCCTACCCACCCCCCCCCCTCCCCCCTCTCTTCCTCCCCGTCTATCTCTCTCTCTTAACCTCCCATTCTATCCCCTCTCTCTTTTGTTGACCAAAATTCATTCCCGATTTTCTTGATATTTTATAATAATAACGAAATAACTAAACGAATTCAATCAAAATGTTGGTAATTCAACCGTTCTTGTTTTACTAGACAACAGAAAAATATGTCTAACAATTTCAGAAAAATGTAACTACAAAATAATTACTACCACAATTATCTATTCAGACACAATAAAAACAATTATGTCAAACAACTGCCAAAAGGTGCATCTCATAATATATATATACGGACGACAGCCTTACTCTCTATTGCTTGTGTACAACTAAAGATTGCACGACAAAAGAATATTTAAAAATAAACATAATCTTATAAATCATTCTGCCTAACAAATATACAAATAAAACACTTCAGAACGGTCGGATAATGAATACATTATATGGTTTTTTTAAAAAAGAATGAGCAAATAAAAATTATAAAATTCCCCATCGGTTGGGTAAAAATTTGCCAGAGCGATAATGAATAACGTGGTAACATATTTTCATTCTGGAATATGTTAATTAATCACGCTTTGATGAAGTTATAAACCCTTTGATCATGTTCATCATATTAATTGCCATGGCGTGACATTCTAATTTTGGTTGGTTGGATGTATGCGGGACGTATGCTTTAAGCTAATTGTATTGTATTACCAAGTTGTATCCGTTGCATAAAAGGTTGTCATTATCAGTGCCACAGTTATGGGGGCAGCTAGGTGCCCTCGATCCCTTCCCCAATAATCAATGATAATGTAAAAACATAAAGGGAAAATCCTTTTAAAAACACAAGGAATCACATACATAGGAGCGGCCTCCTACCACCCACCCTCAGTCTCCATAGAACTACAAGCTCAATAAAGAATACCAATGGTCCTTTTCAGGACTACCAACAGTCCTTTCTAGGACTACCAACAGTCCTTTCTAGGACTACCAACAGTCCCTTTTAGGACTATCCTAGAAAGAATACCAACAGTCCTTTTCAGGACTCACCAATCCTCTCCTCTTACATGGTGCAACCACAAACCACACGTATTAATTAATCACATACATGTATTAAAAGCATGCCTCCAAATATTCGCGTGCCCCTAAAGCAGTCCGCTACGCCACTACTGACTAAGTCATATTAATATGACCAAATGCATAGTTTGTCTCTTGGTACTAATTACATTATTGATCATGAATAATAAAGTATTATGGCGTAAATATTCACTTTTGAATGAACGCCAAAATTACAAAACAATAATAACAATTTGGGTACTTTAAAAAATTGCACTCAATATTCGAGTGGTATGATGATGCCTATGGCAGTATTTATAAGCATTATAATTAGTTCACTGAAAAGGAAATGTTATTAAAATAACCGTTTAGTATTAAAGAGGTGGTACAGTTTTAGTAAGGCTGAGCTTTAGTAACCAAAACCTGCACAATAACACCATGCTCGAAAGGTATAGAAAATTACAAACGACTTATTAAAAAGCCTGTTATCATTCAAAAGAGCCATTAAAACAAAAGAGGGTGCTCTCTAAAAAAAGCATTGGTTTCAACCATTTTCATACAAAATTATTTTGTTGAAATAATGATTAGATAGAGCGATCATTAACAACTATTTAAAAACCTTTTTTGAACATTTTTGAAAAAGTGTAGGCATTTTTAATTTTTTTTTTTAAATCATCGATAAATCTGGGCCCCAGATTTATTCCGATCGGATATATTTATTGATATTTCAGCCGTTTCTGAACCGATTTTGATGAAATAAAATTTATTCTGCCATTTAAATTGTATGATCTTTCAAATTTTACACTCAGTTTTTCATTACCTTACATAAAAAATTATTTTGTGCAGCGCCCTCTATACCAAAACTGAACTACCCCTTTAACATTCGTTTATGTGCAAAGCGTGCAACGATAAAAAAAAAGAGACACAAAATAACATTACTATTTCAGTTGCTATTTCCGAAAGACGCTGGACTTCAACTAGTATTGATTACAAAATCAAAGCTTAAAGGGATAGTTGAGTATTGGTCAAACTTAACTTTAGTAACCCAAACCTGCACCATTACGGTACAAAGTAATAGTTATAATTTCACCATGCTCGAAAAGTATACACAATTACAAACGACTAAGTAAAACTCCTGTTATCATTCAAAAAGAGCCGTTACAACTCAAGAGGGCGCTATTTAAAAAAAATCACTGATTTTAGCAAATTTTCATACAAAATTGTGCATTTAATGTTTTGTTAAAATAATGATTCAATAGAGATATCATCAACGACTTTTTAAAAACCTATTCAGATTTTTTTCCAAGTAGTCCTTAAGCATTTTTAAATTCTATTCTAAACAGTCTAAATATCGCCCGGTGATTGCCGGTGAAGAATCGTTTGAATAAAAATATACTTATGGATATTTCAGCCGTTTCTGAACCGATTTTGATCAAATTAAGTTTATTCTGTCATTAAAATTGTATGTTCTTTCAAATTTGACAGTCAGTTGTTCATTATCTCACAAAAAAATATCGGGGGGCACTTCGGGAAATACCAATACTCAACGGTACCTTTAATAATCATAATGATCAATAAGATACTTTATCCGTGAAACTCTTTTTTCTGCTTCAAACCCATTATTCTGTATGGGTAATAATTATACGATAACATTATACACCATTCAGAATGGTACAGTTATACATCATCTGATTTTGTTGAGGGCCATTAGATCGTTGATCGAAAACAAAAGTTTAGTTTCGTCGTTAGTGATGAGTGGTAAATTCTAAGAACTATCTACCATCCAATAAAAAAAAAGATATTGTAGCTCATGTTGCGTGTTGTAAACTTGGTTATGGATACTCCTCCTGAAAACTTCATAGGAGTTTAAACTGGAGGTGGTGGGCCCGAAAGATTCCTGCCAAATACTGCAATATAGTTAGTAACACTGTCAAAATCGACAAAACTTCCTCAGAACTCTAGCAGTTCTCACATCAATGTTAAAGTTTTTGCATTCATTATTACCAATAGAAGCATGGTACAAGTTTGGGATTTTCGCATTTCTCTTTCGTTATAACAAATATTCACGATTGAAATGTGTGAGTTCGAAAGTCTCCCTGAAACGGTTTCAACACAACATAAATACTATGGGTGGAATTCACAATACAAAGGAGGTTTGTAGGAGGTTTGTACAAACCATGGTTTTACCATGGTCTACATCTATGGAAAGCTGCTCGTATACAAGTAAATTGTAAATCAACATTGTTAACAAGGAGTTAACAAGGAGTTTACATTCTGTCTCTATCAGTTTACAAATGGCATTCCATAGATGTAGACCATAGTCAAACCATGGTTTGTACAAACCTCCTACAAACCTCCTTTGTGAATTCCACCCTATAAGTACGCTCATATAACATCCATTTAACATGATTTTGTTTATTTTATGTTATTTTCACATATCACTCGGTGGACATATCGGATCACAGAAATACATACTCAGCCGTTTGTTAGTTTTTGCATATTATGTCATAATGTCAACAAAATTACTAGATTCATTTAAAGGGATATATAGTAACAATATCAAAATCCACAAAACGTTCTTAGAACCACAGTGGTTCTCTCAGACCTTGTTGTGTATTCGTACCATAGAAGCGTAGAACATATTTTGGTTTTTCGTCAGAATGACATTTATGATTCAAGTGTTCAGATGTTTAATTATCCACTGGATAATACGAACTGTGTACTAAGTTAGTGCAATGAGTTAGCAAACATCACTTTGCATTTTCGCTCATTTCTTGGTCATTTTCCATGACATTTTCACACATCACTCAGTGGACATACCAGATCACAGAAATGCATATATCAACCGTTTGGTGGTTTTTGCATATTATGTCAACAAAGTTACTAAATCCCTTTAAATGGATCAAGTAACTTTGTTGACATGTACAAAACGTGGTGAAAAGTTGATAAAATATGTATTCTTTTGATCTGATCGTAGTATTGTCATAGAGCAAAACTTTTCTCTAATATGGCGCTTCAGATCAGTCCATATTATTAAGTCAAATATGAATTGTGTAAAGTGACCACAGTCCTATGATAAGAGGAACAAGAAAGTTGGTCGCTCTATATACACAGGTTTCATGAAAATGTTTTTGTTTCTCTGCAGGGAGTCCTTTTTGGGTGACCACTATTATATAGGCAGCAATGGCGAATCTACGGGGGGGGGGGGGGGGGGGGGTTAGGGGGTTTAAACCCCCCCCCCCCCCCCCCCTTGGGCTGCCAAGTGAAAATGTGATGTGCATAGAAAAACGCCATCATGTGTCCAGACCCACACAGTATCCGCATCGTCATTGGGTCAACCCCCCCCCCCCCCCCCCACCTTAGCAAAAAGCTAGATCCAACCCCCCCCCCCCCCCCATTAGCAAAAAGCTAGATCCGCCCCTGTGCAGGTTGGCTACTATAAACAGGTAGCCACTACGACAATTTTTACTGTACTGTAGTTGCAATTCTGATAATTGTTTTCGATACGAAAACCATATCAATTATTTATAACAGCTCCACGACGTTACATGAAACTATTCTAGAAAATTGGGCATTTTGACGTCAGCAAAGTCACGTGATAAATATTCAAACTAAATTGTCGCGTGCGACTTCAGCATTTTCCTGCCATGGTATGTTTCACAAAGTTCCCAAGTCCAACTTATCACTTAGTTGGACTTACAAATTATGGAAAGCAACTTGTAGCTTCGGAATTATACATAGCCAAGAACCCAAAATTCGAATATTTTACAATTTCAACCAAACTTTACATCGATACTTGAAGTCTCTTTAATAAAATAAATTGTTCATGATTTAAAAACAAAATAAAGAAGGCCTGTTAAAAGAACTCGTGTAATGTGTTATCAAAGAAACTAATGGCTTTCCATAATTATTAAGTCCAACTTAGTGTTAAGCTCGACTTGGGATCTTTGTGAAACACCTCCAGCTCGATCGGTACGTACAGACGCATACCTTATTGAAGAGAGTGGTGACGTCACACTGATACATGTTATCCTGCCGTGCCACTAAGTCCATGTTTGCGCCTTCGGACATTGTGGGATCATCAACATTTCCCGCCGCCCCCCCCCCCCCCCCCCCCCACCATCAGTGGCATTGGTGCTGACTTCTATTAATTTGTATAAAGAGTAAACGTCATCCTAGAAAAACACGTCAACTTTTGTGTGAAATCAGCATTTCCATCCAGTCAGTGAAACTGACTTCTATTAATTTGTATAAAGAGTAAACGTCATCCTAGAAAAACACGTCAACTTTTGTGTGAAATCAGCATTTCCATCCAGTCAGTGAAACTGACTTCCGGTCAGTGAAGCTGACTTCCTGTAGGTGGGGCTGGCCTCGACGAGTCACATATTTCAGTTAAAAATGTCATTCAATATAGTAATCTTGCTATATATGGCATACATTTGATATTGGCCATTTTGCAACAATCGACATTTCTATCCAGTCACTCAGGTGGAGCTGACTTCCGGTCGTCACCTTTTGCAATATCTGCTCGATTTCTCGTCCTCCTTGGTGAGGGTGATGCTCCGCGAGATCTGGGGCTGGCACAGCTTCCTCCCAACCACCTATTTCAGTGATAACGTAGTCATGTAAAGTAGTCCTGCCGTAACAGTGATAAAATTAATCGAACTATGTTCGCTTTGAGGCCATTCTGCAACAAGCAACATGTCCATCCGGTCAGGTTGAGCTGACTTCCGGTTGTCACCTATTGCAGCATTTGTTCCGAGTTCTCGTCCTCCTTGGTGAGGGCGATGCTCCGCGCTCTGGGGCTAGAACACGGCTGACTCCCAACCACCTATTTCAGTGATACTGTCATCCTATAATGTAGTCTTGTTAACTCATTTGTGCGTTTGTGCCATTCAGCAAAAAAACAGCATTCCTATCCAGTCACTCAGGTGGAGCTGACTTACGGTCGTCACCTATCGCAGCGTCTGCTCGATTTCTAGTCCTCCCTGTTGCGTGTGATGCTCTGCGCACAGCTGAGTCCCAGTCACTTATTTCAGTGATAACGTCATCCTATAAAGTATAGTCTCGCCATGTCATCAATCCGTCTCTATGCTTTGGGGCCATTCCGCAACAATCAACATGTCCACCTAGTCAGGTGGGGTCGACTTCCGGTCGTCATCTATCGCAGCATCTGCTCGATTTCTCATCCTCCTTGGTGAGGGTGATGTTCCGCGCTCTATGGCTGGCACGGCTGACTCCCAACCCCCTATTTCAGTGATGACGTCTTCCTATAAAGTAGTCGTGCCAACTCATTAATCCAACTGTGCGCGTTTGGGCCATTCAGCAATAACCAGCATTTATATCCAGTCAATCAGGTGGGGCTGACTTCCGGTCGTCTCCTTTTGCAATATCTGCTCGATTTCTTGTCCTCCTTGGTGAGGGCGATGCTTCGCGCTCTGGGGCTAGAACATGGCTGAGTCCCAGTCACCTATTTCAGTGATAACGTATTCCTATAAAGTTTAGTCTTGCCATGTCATCAATCCGTCCCTATGCTTTGGGGGCCATTCCGCAACAATCAACATGTCCACCTAGTCAGGTGGGGTCGACTTCCGGTCGTCATCTATCGAAGCATCTGCTCGATTTCTTGTCTTCCTTGGTGAGGGTGATGTTCCGCGCTCTGGGGTTGGCACAACTATATAACTCCCAGTCACCTATTTCAGTGATAACGTCATCCTATAAAATAATCTTGCCAACTCATTCACCCAACTCTGTGCGCTTGGGCCATATTCTGCAATCATCAGCATTTCCATCCAGTCAAGTGGGACTTCCGGTCGTCACGTATTGCAGCATTTATTCGATTTCTCGTCCTCCTTGGTGAGCGTGATGCTCCGCCCTCTGGGACTGACGTTGACACAGGGGTTGATTTTCGGGTACTGTATATGGCAAGCCAAAAGGATAAGAAAGGAAGGTCAAGACACGATGTTACATAATATGCTACATTATTAGGAATAGCACTGGCGTTGGTTTTTCGGGTAGTGCATATGGCAGGCCAAACGTATTGTTAAAAAGAAGGTTGAGACATATTTGAGACATACTAGATCTACTAGTAAAAAGCAAAAAAAAAGGAAAAAATTAACAATGTATAATCAGCACAGTTATGGGACCGATGGTGGGTTAATTAAAGGGATAGTTGAGTATTGGTCAAACTTAACTTTAGTAAACAAAACCTGCACCATTACAGTACAAAGTAATAGTTATAACTTCACCATGCTCGAAAGGTATACACAATTACAAACGACTAAGTCAAACCCCTGTTATCATTTTTAAAAAAGAGCAATAAAAATATATTTATGGATATTTCAGCCGTTTCTGAACCGATTTTGATCAAATAAAGTTTATTCTGTCATTACAATTGTATGTTCTTTCGAATTTGACGGTCAGTTTTTCATTATCTCACAAAAAATATCGGGGGGCACTTCGGGAAATACCGATACTCAACATATGTATGGCAGGCCTATAGGGGAAAAGATGAATAATACAAACATTTTATAGGCCGCAATTTAAAATGAGAAACTAAGTCATGAAATCAACACAGTGCATAGTGCTCTGTGCTGGGTTAAGCCTGGATGTTGAAACAAAATAGGGAAAATTATAATTCTTTCCGATAAGCCTACTGATTACAATATCAATCTGACAATCAAATTGACCTTCTAAATGAAGCTTTGAAGCTGTTCACGTCCGGGGACTCGGTGTGGTTACAATTTATCCAAATGAAAAGACAAAGAGGATAAGTACAACTCATTTTGTTACAGCCAGTTGTTACTTTCAAAGGAAATTAACTTCCCTTTACACAAAAAACAATCAAGACCCAATACAAAAACAAAAGAGGATAAACATTGCACCCACCGTGTATTTCAGGATGTTTGAGGCAAGAATATGGAATGCATCGAAGACGAGATGGTTCTCCCTGGCACTCACTTCAAGGTACGGACAGCCCAGACACATGGCCAGCTAAAAACATTTTAAAAATAAAGATATGTGTAATAGAGAGTATTGGAGACCAAATCAAAATGTCGTTGTATAATGCTCATCAATGTTTTGTATAAATCAATTATCCTACGTCAAATATAACATTATACAGTTGTTAACTGGTGGTGGAGGGAAAAGCACGGAATGTTCCACTCCCAAGGGATTTTAAATGCTATTGAGGAAAGAGTAAATAAGTCCCGAGACGTAGTCGAGGGACTTATTTTCTTCACGAAATAGCATTTAAAATCCCGAGGGGAACATTCCATGATTTTCCCGACAGCAAAGATAACAACTGTTGTATCAACTGAATTGCGATGTAACAGTGCCATGTAACATCCAAAAATGTTACATGGCAGCTGATGTACTGTATTTACTATTAGTCAGGTGATAATTCCTATTGCATCTAGTCATATACGCACGGATAAGTAAACAAAAAAAATACAACTGGGAGGGCTAAACGTCAACCAGAAAGAGATGTATTAGCTTGTTCTTATTTTGTTTACGTATACGTGAGCATTTGATTTTCCTGAAAATTTAGTTGTGAGTATTGCGCTTGGATTTGAATCCATGTGAAAGTAAACTTAGTCAGGACATCTGCATGTAAATTACTTCCCTCCAAGTGTTCGCAATACTTCGCATTCTTGTCAAATTCTGATTTTAACAATTATTTTGTCCTCATCGACTGGGCAAACAATGTTCAGCCGCGGCCGCGGCCGGTAGAGGCATGCAGTGCAACGTGAGCCAGCGAAATCGACCGCCGACAGCCTGGCCAGGTATAATGGCTGGACGGCAGCGTTCTTCTCGCGACCCGGTGTATGTTCGTTTCATCTTGAATTTTTCTTTTTATTTTCGACCTTGACTAATATGTAGACTGAAATATGAAACAAAAACTTTTTTAATCTGATATTTTCTCATATTCGAGGCTGTACAGCATGTCTATTTTCAAATTTACAAACCTCGACCATTACTCAAGCAATTATCTTTAAATACAATTTCCCCAGATTAAAACAACAAATTGATGCACCCTTTAAAAACTTTGCGCTTTGCACACAAAGAAAAGAGAGAAGACACATTGAACGTTGACTCTAACAATATAACGTTTCCATCAAATTCCAGGCTCAAGTAGAAATTGGTGCATCCTTTTTGACAGTTTTGCACTTTGAACATGTTTCACAATCGATACAAAGCACAGAGTAAATTTATGAACTATCTGTGTTGAATAATGTACAATCACCTTGGCAGGTTATTACTCTTATATTTCAAAAAGAAATTGCGATTATTACTTTTCACAATGTTGTACTTTGAACAAACAAGATACAGAGTAGACTTCTAGGCGATACATACTCATGTATAATTGTATTAGACTGCATGTATATATTGTACTGTATGTGGAATATACGATACATAACACATGTACGAAACCTGCACGGATGCGAGTTGATTTCGAATGATGTAAGATTGCTGACAAGGACTTCTGATAATGTGTGCCATGTTAAACAAATATATCGTTTTTTGTCTGCAAATATGCATAATCTAAACCATTATTTCCCTCAACAAAGAATGTCTTATTCTTAGGCATTGTATGATGCTGCTGGTATTTCATTGTTGAAATAATAGTTTCAAGGACGATAAATATTTGAGCAACTCTCACACAACACATCTCAATATTTCCATTCAAAAAGAAATGTCTTCTAATACAAAAAAAAAACGCCCGGTGCGATCACGTTTATTTTTGTCACATCTGCAAGGCCAATATTAAAAGGGTAGTTCAGTTTTGGTATAGAGGGCGCTGCACGAAATACATTTTTTGTGAGATAATGAAAATTGAGTGTAAAATTTGAAAGTGCATACAATTTCACTGGCAGAATAAACTTTATTTGATCAAAATCGGTTCAGAAACTCTGGATCTTTCATTCAATCTGATAATACCCCTGGGTTCCAGAATTATCTTGGTCCAAGATGTAAACAATCATTTTTTATTTCCTCAACAAACCCAACGGAATTAATTCAAATTACTAAACAATTAAAACTTAGCCATTCAGCTGGTCACGATGGTTTCTCTTCTTTTCAATTGAAAAAGATCATACATTTTATTGCAGAACCACTTTCTAAAATTTTTAATTTATCACTTATAACTGGAATTTTCCCCGAGACAATGAAGACATCTAAAGTCATCCCTGTCCTGAAAAAGGGTGACCCACACTTAATTACAAATTATCGCCCGATATCATTATTATCTACTTTTTCAAAAATACTTGAGCGATTAGTTTATAAACGACTTTCTGACTTTCTTGATAAAAATAATATTATTATTTCCCAGCAATTTGGTTTTCGAAAATATCATTCAACTGAAACTGCCCTACTTTACGCAACAGAATTACTTTACTCTTTCTTTGAAAAAAACGAATATGCTGTAGGTATTTATATTGACTTGAGTAAAGCGTTTGATTGTTTAAGTCATGATGTTCTGTTGTATAAATTGAACCATTATGGTGTCCGAGGCGTTCCTCTTCAGTGGTTCTCAAGCTATCTTTCTTCCCGTTGTCAATACACTACATATTGCGATGTTAATTCCCAAATTCTCCGTATTAAACAGGGTGCTCCACAGGGAAGCATACTCGGACCGCTGTTATTTCTTTTATTTATTAATGACATTATTAATTCATCTAATGTCTTGAAATTTCTTTTGTATGCTGATGATACTAATTTATTTTTGTCAAATAGTAATCTAGACACGTTAATGGCACAGGCAAATTATGAGATGTTGAGCGTTTGTAACTGGTTCCATGAAAATGGGCTACAGATTAATACGTCAAAAACTAAATATATGGTGTTTGATTATCAGAGGGTGAAGAGGGTGTTAGAGACTCCACAACTTCAAATTGATCGTATAATTGTTGAAAAAGTTGAAAGCATTAATTTTTTAGGCGTTGTTGTAGACAATGAACTATCCTGGATAAAACACATTGATTATGTATGTAAAAAGACTAGTATGTATATTGGTATGCTTTTTAAGTTACGCTCTTTCTTGCCATTGAAATCCTTAAAAATGCTATATTTCAATTTTCAATTTCAATTTCAATTTTATTCTTGCTTCCAACAAAACATTACAAATGAATTATTACAATTTATACAAAATAGAGATATACATATTGGAAACAAGAGGGGTCCACTAAAAAGCAATGCTTGTACAATTGTGGACCCCTCAAATAATAGTTAGGAATATTATTGTATATTTAAATTAACACATTCTAGACTACAAAAAAGTATAGAGGAAAAAAGGGGTGCCAACAGAGACCTACATGGGACAAGAGAGAATTTGACAACAATAGGAGAAGACGGATACAATACAACAATTAGACACTGCCAAGCGGAAGTGAGGGATCGGGGGTACAAATATAATCAGTAGTACAAAAGGATGAGCTACATGTGGGGTTCAAGTGAAAATGAGGAAAAAGAGTTGCGCGCTTAGAAAGGAGCTATGCATGAGAAGGCACAATATATCATATCAGATTACATTTTGAGTCTGCGAGTAGAGAAAGACCTTGTTCAGGATGACGTACGGACGGGGAAAGAGTAAATGGGCGATATAGTTCAATGATGTACATAAGATTGTAATAAAAACAATTTAAATTTTTTCTTAAAAATATTAATCGATGGAGCATTTTTTATTTCAGTACTTAAAGAATTCCATAATTTGGGGCCTTCATATATAAATGTATTTTGAGCAAGGAGGGTCCGCAAGAGAGGTAAATGAAATTCTTCAGAATGTCTTGTTGGATAATTATGAACTGAGCTATTTTTAAAAAACATTTCTTGAAAAACAGATGGCAACATATTTTTATTATAATTATACATAAATTGACCAAGTTGAAATAAATATAGATCTTTTACCTTCAGTATCTTATTTTCAAAAAATAAGGGGTCTGTATGGGAGAGAAAGGGGGAATTACAAATAATACGAATAATCTTCTTTTGTAATAACAACACTTTATCCAATAAAGTTTCATGAGTGTTACCCCAAACTAAGATACCATAATTCAAGTATGGGAGTATCAAAGAACTATAAAGCATAATTAATGAATTAAAAGGAAGACATGTCTTCACTTTATTAATTATACCAATATTACGAGAAATTGTTTTACAAATATTATCAATATGAAATTTCCAAGTAAGGTTATTGTCAACCGTTACACCCAAAAATTTAATGAATGAAACACACTCCAAAGGGGTGTTTTCAAAAACTATGTTAGCAGGTAACGAATCTATAGATTTACTAAACAACATATATTTCGTTTTCTGGAGATTCAATGATAATTTGTTCGCTCTGATCCACGATAAAATATGACTCATTTCAATATTAATAATTTCAACTAGTCTATAAGAATCATTATGAGAAAAAAACAAATTCGTATCATCAGCGAAAAGTACGAAAGACAAAATTTCGGATGATCGACAAAAGTCATTAATATATAAAATAAATAAAAGTGGGCCTAGTATACTACCTTGTGGAACACCACAATTTATATTATGAGGAGCAGAAGAGTTATCATTTAAAGATACATACTGCTTTCTATCCGAAAGATAGCTCCTGAACCACTCCAAGGCCATCCCACGTACACCATAATGTGAAAGTTTATAAAGTAAAATGTCGTGATTAATTGTGTCAAAGGCCTTGGAGAAGTCCAGGAAAATGCCTATCGTATGAGAAGATGTGTCGATTGCATGAGCTACCTTCTCAATAAAAGACAATAATGCGTGTACAGTATTATGTTTTTCCCTAAAACCAAATTGGAGATTAGAAAAAATATTATTATTCTTCAAAAAGGATACTGTCCGGGAATAAATTATTTTTTCTAAAATTTTCGAAAAAGAGGACAATAAAGAAATCGGTCGATAATTATTTACATCTAATTTATCTCCTTTTTTAAACAAAGGAATAACCTTAGCAATTTTCATAGAATTTGGTACCTGGCCATATAATAAAGACAAATTAAAAATATGAACAAGAGGATCCACAACGGAAGATATAATGCCTTTTAAAATGAAATTATTAATTTCATCATGGCCTGAACTTTTCTTAGAATCAAATTTCGAAACAATATCTAAAATTTCATATCTATGAGTAGGAACAAAAAATATAGAGTTTGAATTGGGCTGGCCCAAAAAATCAACAAAATGCTTATTTGATGGGGGGATATTAGCAGCAAGATTTTCACCAATCGAAGAAAAGTAATTATTTAAAATATTTACTATGTAAAATGTACTCAACAATCTCATCATTAAACTTAATTTTTGTTATGTTAGATTTATTATTAATAACATTCATTGCCTGCTTAATCGTTTTCCAAGTATTTTTCATATCATGTTTATATAATGCCAACATATTTTCAAAATACCTTTTCTTTTCCAAACGAATAATCTTAATCAAAATATTTTTATAAGATGTATATTTAATTTTCAACCTTTCTGTGCCATCTAATTTATATTTATAAAAAAGATTATTTTTCCTATTTATAGAACGTAATATTGATTTAGTGATCCAAGGGAGTCTTGGTGTTTTTTTATAATCATTAATTTTAACTCTTTGTTTAGGAATACAAGTATCTAATTGATTATTCAAAATATCACAAAAATTATCGTAAGAAAAATTCACTTCATCTACACCATAAACAGGAGACCAATCTACATGTTCAAGACTAGAAGCAAGACTAACTAATTTGTTATTAGTGACTTTACGTCTAAATGAACGTGGGTCATAATTATTAATTGATTTAAATACAGTATAATGCGTTACAATAGGATAATGGTCAGTTATGTCTGAAAGAACAATATAAGAGTCAGGGTGGGGGATTACATTTGAAAAGATGTTATCTATTAATGAGGTAGAGGAGTTTGTCACACGAGTGGGCTTAGAAAT
Organism: Echinarachnius parma; assembly: GCA_037951105.1. Lineage (NCBI taxonomy): Eukaryota > Metazoa > Echinodermata > Echinoidea > Clypeasteroida > Echinarachniidae > Echinarachnius > Echinarachnius parma. The sequence continues at coordinate 40,028 of JBAMJV010009215.1, forward strand.
AAGAGGTAAAAAAGAGGCAGAGAGGAGAGTCTCGAGAAATTCTTGTGACAAATTATTATGTTCATGATTTAATAAATTTATATTAAAGTCCCCCATTAAAAACACATCCTTATTTATAAACGCTGGACTTCGCAATAAATCAGAGAATTGCGTCAAGAATTCTCTAGGGTTATTATTAGGGGGTCGATAAATGACTCCAACTATTATATTTTTACCTCCAGGATTCATAATTTCAATAAAGAGAGTCTCAAGGACATTATTCATTATTGAAATATTATCATGCAAAACATAATTCAAAGATTTAAGCACATATAAAGCAACACCACCACCGACTCTCCCTTGCCTATTTTTAAAGACAAAATCATAATTATCGATTAAGAAGGGTAAATTAGAATCATGGGATAACCAAGTTTCTGTTAGGCCAATTACAGAAAGCTGTTTATTGGAAGGGTTATCTAAAAATGATTGCAATTCATCAAAATGTTTATTTAAACTTCGTATATTTAAATGCAATAAAGAGAATGTATCACTATTAAAATCTTTAATAATATTATGAAACTGTGCATTTGTTATATACTTTGTAAAAGAATGTTGTGCTGGATCATCGTGATCTAAATTCAAATTCAACTCTTCAGAAGATGAGTTTATATTTTCAACTACAGTTTCATCAAAAATTCCTGTACGATTAACAAAAAATTGATTGTTAGCTTGAATGGGGCTTAATACATCAAGAAGGTCATCGTCGCTCACAGACTCAAAAGGTAAGTGGTGATCTAAATTAGCCATAATAATTGTACAAACACAAAATCTGAGTAACAAGAACCAAAAAGCATATCATAATCAATAAACATACGCAGCGCTAGCATATACACGTAAGGATAATGACTTAAAAAGAAAATAATCGGTGGAGACACAGAGAGCTCAAGAAAGGACAATGAAAACCACCACTTGCAGTAGGTAGGAAGGGAAACACAAAAACACGAATACAAAATGGACATGAACACACATTGAGACACTGTTGGCATGACGAACGAGCGAGAGGAAACAAAATAATGACGGTACAGTGTATTCCAATAGCGAGGCACCCATTGGAAAATATATTATTGTTGAAGGAAAATCGTAGTTTAAAAATTAAATATTGAATATTGCGCGAAAAATAAAAAAATCAAATTTGAATAAGTATAATAGCCAAATAACAGAATACCAATAGTTCAAATTCAATCGAATAAATCGTAACTATAATAAAGTGTATAAAATGCGATAACAACTTTCAAAACCATTACTAATTTCAAATTAAAGAATGACCGACAGTAAGAACTGACCTGATTTCAGCAAAAGGAAAATAATGGAGACGTCGTTAATCGTTTCATAAAAGGAAATTCCTTTTCAAAACAACATAAAGAGTAACAAACATCAAAGGAAAGGTATACAATAGATTGCGGCGAGTGCGAAATCAGGTCAGTCTATTTAACAAAAATAGAGTGAAGCATGGAGTACGTAGTTATATACATGCGAAACAATAATGCAACGAAGTGTGGTGTCATAGCTCATCGTTGCCATGGGCAGCTTAATTCAAGAAAAGAAAAGTCGGGCAAGCCTAAAACGTGTGATTGATCGGTTGCTCAGACAACAATCAGCCTACCTCAAACCAAAAGTCGGTGTTTTAAAAACCATATATAAGTCTGTTATTCTACCACATTTTACCTACTGCAATTTGGTATGGGGAAGTGCAAGTAATTCACATTTAAGAAGACTCTTAATCTTACAGAAAAAAGCTATCAGAATTTGTTTTAATATGCATTTTAGAGCTCATACTGCACCTCTTTTTAAATCAATGCAGTTATTGAATATACTTGACAATGTATCATTTAATGTTGTTCTTTTTATGCATAAATTTGTACACCAACGTTTACCTAAAGTTTTTAATGCATTCTTTAAAAAGCACTCAGATGTCCATGGACTTAATACAAGGGGAAAAGACAAATTTTATTTACCAAAACTGAACTCGTCATTTTTACAGCGCTCGATAAAATACCAGGGAGTTGTAGAATGGAACAAACTTAACTCAGATTTGCAGAATATTAATAATTGTACCATCTTTAAACGCATCTTTAAACTTCAATTGTTCACTAATTATTGAGTATCGACGTTGTGTTTTTGTTGTTGTTGTCTTCTGTACTTGTTATTGTTAAATGTTTAGGTTATGTTTCTTAGTGAAATTTCCATGCTTAAAGTAATGTATACAAATAATTTCTTTTGTTTTGATTTTGATTCTGTTTACATGGGTTTGCCGTTAACAAGCACTTTGCTTCTAAGGCAAATACCTGTCAATTTTTACACTGTACCGTTTTTATTATTGTATTTTATCTGAAATGAATAAATGAAACGGCTGAAATAGATATATCCGATCGTAATAAATCTGGGGCCCAGATATATTCAATGATTTTTATTTTATTTTTAAAATGCTTACACTTTATCAAACATTTTCAAAAGAGGTTTTAAAATAGTTGTTGATGATCTCTCTATGTAATCATTATTTCAACAAAACATCACATGCATAATTTTGTATGGAAATGTTTGAAACCAATGCTTTTTTAGAGAGCGCCCTCTTGTGTTTTAATGGCTCTTTTTTAATGATAACAGGCTTTTTACTCAGTCGTTTGTAATTTTCTATACCTTTCGGGCATGGTGGAGTTATAAGTATTAGTTAGTAGTGTTATTGTGCAGGTTTTGGTTACTAAAGCTCAGCCTTACCAAAACTGTACTACCCCTTTAAAGCTTGAATATCAAGTATGGTCGAGTATAGTTTCAGTTTTCCTCCAGTTTTTAATGGGGACTTTGATTTATGTTTGTATATTACATTCAATGTGAAACAACTACAGCTAAATGGCTAATATAAATTACAGATGTCATGTTGTGGTTAGGGTTAGAATTGGTTCCGCATTATGCCTTCTGTAAAGAAATTTTAATTTGTTTTTGACGGTTCATCAATGAAGTACAAACACCAATTCTTTATTCTGACTGTATAATAATAATCATGATAATAAATATTCGAAAATTGATATGCACAAGGATCTGTGTGAAAGAACCTCTTTTAAGTTTATCTCAAACAAAACCTGATGCATTTTCGTAGCAAAAAAAAATCCATTTAGGTTGAACTTTACAAAGTTAATGGATCGCTTTAAAGGCGGTTCGGCATCGTAAATCGGATGCGCGGCGCCATCTTGCAAACTCCTTGAGCATGGTGCGAAATACACACTGGATCGTACGTGTTACATAATAATGTGCACAAACTAGCGTGGTTAGTAAAAGTAGTTTGGCAAACCGCGGTGAACATCCTCACGCATGACAATCTTTAAAGGGTAAAATGACGTTCAATATGGCGTGGCGAGGTAACCACGTTTTTTTCATAGACAAGTTTCATTACGATTCCACAGATATTACACACTTTTATATTTATTTAATTGTATTGGATCTTTTTTAAAGTTTCTTTATTGTACCTAATTGTTTAATTCTCGAGTTCTTTACAAATTAATAGTATTTGTAAAGTATTTGTTTTACTGTAATTTGTATGTATTAGACGGACTTGCTGAAAAACATGCAGCCTGGCGGCTGAAAGCGAGTTTTTATTTCGGTCTTTAATTAAAAATAAATAAACAAGCATACAAACTGATTGTGGGACCACTATGTATTTCTTCTTCTTTTTTTCAAATGATTCCCATCTCTATTTTGTAAACGTTTATTTTTGTATTTATTATTAGTGGGAGCTAATAATACGTCCCTTATGACGTCATCTTAGGCATTCTTACCTCATTACCCTCCTCCGTGCTGACCTCTCTCCAGTCAGCCAGGTCGACCTTGTTGCCGAGCAACAGCCATACTGCTTCCGGGTCAGCATTCTGTATAGTTTGAAAAGATAGCGAAACAAGAAAATTAGGCCTAATAATCAGTCTCTATCTGTTCCAACTGCTGCTAAACTGAAACTGTATCTTGGATGGTAGTTTGTAGAAAGCCATATTCAGTCAGAGTCGGTTATTTCCGACTGATATGACTTTAGTGTAATGTTTATGCAATGTAAAATAGTGTACGCTGTATGTTGTAAAACGTTGCGGAGTGTATAAAATATATTTATGGTAAGTGTGATAATAATTAGAAAACTATTCAAAGCCGCACAATCAAACCTACGCCGGCTAACAAGCAAGCAAGACACACAAAAACAGGTCTGTGGAGAGGGGGGGGGGGAGGGGGAGGGGGAGGGGGTGCTCGCTACACCTCTGTCCATGGACTTAGGGTAATACGGCAAATTACACGATTAAACCCAGCGTTTTATTTAACCCACTGCTTATACATCTCAGATTTACACTCTTAGTACAAAGATAGTACAAACATCTATACAAAGCTTATTATAGTGGCTTTATATAGACTTACATTTCGTAAGACTTATATCATATAGGGTTAATCACAAAGCGATGGAATTTATATCGTAACGGATAAGGGTGTTATCTATCGTATAGTGTGTTTGTATTGATGTACTTGACGTTAACCCGACATGCCGGTAAATCAATATCAATATTGGAATACAGTGAGTTATGCCAGCAATTTGTGAGATTAATTTTGGAGAGGGATGGGTACATGGGCGTAGGGGTACGTTCTTCTCAAGGGGGGGGGGGGGGGGGGAGGGGCTGAGGTCTTTTGCCCGAATTTTCGATTTAATTTTTTTCAACTGACAAGCAAACAAACAAACAAAAAAGTCCTTGCCTCTGTGATGCCCAAAAATGACATGTTTTTCAATTGTTGAGTCCAAAATAACACGATTTTGCCCGAAAAAAACATGACACTGCCCGAATGTAACATGATTATGCCCGAATATGACATGGTTTTGCCAAAATATGACATGGTTTTGCCCAAATATGACATGGATTTGTCCGAATATGACATGATTTCGCCCGAATATGATGACAATCATGATTTGCCAGAATGTCAGGTGCGTTTTGCGCGAATATGGGCGTTTGCAAAACTCAAGGGGGCTGCAGCCCCCCCTCGCCTCCTACGCCTATGGAAAGGTAATATAATATGAGGCTAATAAATTGACCCACTTCGAATTGGAGTGATAAGCGAAAACAGCAGGACAAGAGTAGAACTTAACCAAGACAATTCCATTGCCAATTTTGCAATTAACGTGATAAATTAACTTTGTCAAATTCAACCAAAATCACTTGCAGCTTTAATATTTCTCTTGATATTTTGCTTAAATGGTGACAGAATAATGAAATGTGTTTTGATTGTTCAAATGTCTCCCTAATTATGGAGATATTCATGACGGAACGCTTTCTCGATTGTAGTAAAAAATTGATGGGCATTAGGTGATAAAATCTGACATCTATTTTTACTTTTTTCACCAGGGCCCCATTGCAGAAAGAGATACAATCGATTGTAAGTTACGATTGATCGTAAGTCAGAAAATTTACGCGTTTCAACCAATCAGATTTGCGCATCTAGAACACGTGATCTGACTGACGATTAATTGTAACTTACAATAGATTGTATCTCTTTCTGCAACGGGGCCTAGGTCATCATCATCACACTATCACACTACCTATTCAGAAGGATCTTTCAATGACATCATTGGTATTATATTATGATCGAAGTCTCACTGATTCGTAACTCAAATATTACTATGGGGAAAATTATGTATGAAGTTAATGATTAATGGATCACTTAAATTGTTATCGACAAAATGAAACCGAACATAACATCAAATGAACATGAACATGAATTATGTACTTTTGAACATGGGTGATTTTTACATAAATGTGATCAAATAAAGTCACATCGAGTGACATTTTTATATAATACCTCTAAAGCTATTAAGATCCAAACTTCCTTTAAATTTTCGAAAGAGGCCGTTTGTGTGACGTAATAAAAAAAAAATATAATAAATTCAAACAATTATAGAGAAACTGAAAAGAAGCATATAATATAAATGAAAAGGAGAAAAGAAAATGGGATTCCTCCGGGATTCGAACCCAAGACCTCCGGATTGCTAGACCGGCGCTCTGAGCTATAGACAACCCTATAGTGTGGTGGTGTTCTATAGCTCAGGCGGTGGAGCGCCTGTCTAGCAATCCGGAGGTGTTGGGTTCGAATCCCGGAGGAATCCCATTTTCTTTGCTCTTTTTCATTTAAAAATACAATACAATAAAATAAAAGTGCATCGAGTGACGTGTTCTACAAATCATTGTACCTCAAAATCCATTGGGATTCACACCTCCTTTAAGTTCTCGAAGGAGTCCATCCTAGTGACGTCATAGACGAGGACCACGCCCATCGCTTTTTTGTTAAAGAAGCCGTTTTTGTGACTTAATCAACTATAATATAATGAAATAAAATCGCATCGAGTGACGTGTTGTACAATACCTCAAAAGCCATCGGGATTCACACCTCCTTTAAGTTTCCGAAGGAGTCCATCCTAGTGACGTCATAGACGAGGACCACGCCCATCACTTTGTTTTTAAAGAAGCCGTTTGTGTGACTTAATCAACTATAATATAAATTAAATAAAATCGCATCGAGTGACGTGTTGTACAATACCTCAAAAGCCATCGGGTTCCACACCTCCTTTAAGTTCTCGAAGGAGTCCATCCTAGTGACGTCATAGACGAGGACCACGCCCATCACTTTTTTTTTAACGAAGCCGTTTGTGTTACTTAATAATCAACTATAATATAATGACATAAAATCGCATCGAGTGACGTGTTGTACAATACCTCAAAAGCCATTGGGATCCACACCTCCTTTAAGTTTGCGAAGGAGTCCATCCTTGTGACGTCATAGACGAGGACCACGCCCATCGCTTTTTTGTTTAAAGAAGCCGTTTGTGTTACTTAATAATCAACTATAATATAATGACATAAAATCGCATCGAGTGACGTGTTGTACAATACCTCAAAAGCCATCGGGATCCACACCTCCTTTAAGTTTTCGAAGGAGTCCATCCTGGTGACGTCATAGACGAGGACCACGCCCATCGCCCTGCGGTAGTACTGGGTGGTGATGGCGTGGTATTTCTCTTGACCAGTGGTGTCCCATAGTTGAAGCCGGACTTTCGTGTGTCCGTCGAGTGTCAGCTTCGCGATGCTAAAATCAACTCCTAATTTAACAAAAATAGAAAAAATTAAAAGAAGAAAATAATACTTTAGAATTACACGATTTTTAAGCGGTGATGTGCATGAACGCATGCTTTAGTATGGTGATGCGTTTTCTAATTATATATTTTTCCTGGAAACATATTTTTCTGATTTTCTGGACTACTAAACATGTTACCTTTCATGTATAAGAATATTCTTTTGGGGTGGTGGTACCCTTTAAGTTGTGGGGGTTTGGACAATGTAACTAAAATAGGATCCTTTAACCCAAGAATGTACAGTACTTACCCATCGTTAGAATGGGGGTGTCATAAAACTGCCCGTCTGCACATCTCGTCACCAAGGAAGACTTGCCCGTCGCCATGTCTCCAATCAAGATGGCCGACAGGAGCACATCGCTGAACATGTCACCCATGACAAGTTATATATACGTAAACCGGATCTAGGCTTCTTAGCTCCGTGGTTCCATGATTTATAATGGTCTTGGTAGAATATTTTCTTTATCAGCCCTCTTCAAATACTACGAATTGCTTTTGAAAGGATTGATCAAGTTTTTTTCCTGATTTATTGGAGTAAACTAGATTTTGTTCTGGGTTATATCTCTCCAATAACAAAGTTCAATTGTTGGTGAAATATTTTATATGAATTGATATCTTACTTGGGAAACGAATCACCATTCCCATGATTTCTCTGATAACAAAGGTCAAGTTGTGCAATACATTGCATAGACTACTAATTGGAATTCACTGAATCGCGTAAAGTTGTGTACAAGTGTAAAGATCCAAACAGGGGTCCAAATGTACAGGACTATGAACAAGGCTCGATATAAGTCCACGAACGTATCGTTAACAAGTCTCTCGTAGTCAATTAACGTATATCCTTTTCCTCACCAACATCCAAGAACATTCTCCGTAGGACTTGCGACGCTCTGCTCACTATAAAGTATGTTGTTCGCTCCAGATCGAGTACAGCTAAATACTTGGCACAGGACTGCACAAGCGACGACATAACATTGTTATTTCGCGTAAAGTTTTAAGAGCAGTCGGTCTATAAACAAAAAATTCGTGCAAACATCAGAGTTCAGCTGATGGGAATACGGTGCAAGTTTGAGGTCGCCTTTGGCATGTTTGGGGACACATGAGGGTGACCCCTGTCACACTAAAGCAACAATAACATTCGCTGTCATGTGATCACAAAGTTATTGTACAGGGAGTCTACAGGATCCACAGGTTGCCTTGCCTATAGTATTCATGTACATCTAGACCAAAAATCAATCTTAGCTTCGACGGTCGTTCGACTGAGACTGCGTCTAGTTCTACTGATCGGCTGGTAGAATATAAAGAAGTCAGATTGTATCAAAAGAAAATCCTGTTTAGATATAGAGTTGGTTATTCCTGACTATAATGTACATCGTACCATTTGGATGGTCCATGTTCATACATCAAAACGTAGAAAACGACATTCACAAGATAATGTAGAAAATATTAACATTCGAAGCTTGTTAACTTAATGGAGGCGGTAATATAATCAATGTATAATGATGTAGGAATTCACATAGTCGTATATGCTGCACATTTTACTCCAAATATTAACGCTCGAAGCAATTGCTAACTTAACGAGGCAGTAATAATGTACGATGTAGAAATTCACAAGTCATCTAGTCATGCTGCATATTTTACTAAGATATGTTTGACACTGTATAGACGGACACGTCATGCAGACCAGTCATTATCTTACACCCAGACAATTAAGACGTGTATATAATAATATATCGAATTCGCGTGACGCACATTATCACGTACAGGTTGGGTGTGTTTAAGTAAATCCAATCAGCAAATATTAGTATCCCAATGCCATTATAACACCAGAGAGGTGGGACACCGTACCCATAAATAAATAGTTGTATTCTCCGATAAGACAGTATTGGTCAATGTCCACCCGAAGCGTAGACAGCTTCCCCATGCACTCAGATTCCGCCACTCCAATTCTATTTTGAGACGTGTCCTCTCGAAAAAAAAAGCGCCAATATTATGAACAGAATTACCTTTATATCGTGCTGCGATTCCAAACTTGTAGAAAGAAAATTATTTATCAACTAAAAAAAATCATTGGTTCCAGTCCATATGTCACCCAGTTCTATGGGGAAAATTCCTCTTCAAGTTATAATCAATAATCACAGATCAAAGTTTACAAATGTTTCAGAAAACTGAAAAATAGATCTTGGTCTTTCTCTAACAGACCAAGCTTGATGAAAGAAAATACGACAGTTTCAAGTTCAACACACAATTCAGGTCCACGTTACCTATATAGCCAACTGTATCTGCTGTTCCTATAGGGCTAGTAGATATGTTCATTATCTCGATACACGTAAGACGAATGACGTTTGAAGAAAAAAATTGAAACATTCATCAAAGTCAATCACGGTCATGATCTGAACTGTGCTATTGGGTTCGTATGAATTAACCCATCGTTCACTGCTAAACAGCAATCCATACATCAACGGAACATTGTGCGGAGTGCTTCTTGGTATGTTGAGGGTTAATGAAGTACTATAAATTTTCGCTGATCACTGCTGTACAATACTTCGTTAATTCATTGAATATTTAGCACTGCGTTTTCGTGGAAGTGAGCTATATCCAAACTCATTAGCAAATTTTTCGTCCGGATATCAAATTTAGTGGATGTTCATGATTATCGCATTTGGAGTCTCCATGTAGCTTCACCGGTTTCCTTCCATATGGTGCAGTCCCTATAGAGTTAATACAGGACCAACCGTGTTCCCGTGTGCAACGGGTCAAGACGGTGATAAAGTCAGGGGAAAGGAACGCGACTGCCCGCGACTGTTGACAACTCAAAGCCAACTCTCAATCATAGTTGTAGCTAGTGAAGATATTTTAGCCGATATGATACCACACATCACATGATGTTCAATCCTGGTTCAATCAACACAATTCATAAATCGACTGTAGTCCGGGGGTTAAAGGCATGCAGTTGCGGCGATACTTGTAACAAATTTTGAAGTCATGGAAAAGGAACGCGTCTATAAGTCAACTCAACGCCTCTATTATGCTCAAGTTATAGTTTTAAAATGTATCTATGTCCCACAACACCACAAAACACAGACTTCAGATATTTCCAAGGCGGTCCCAGGGTCCCAGGGTTAAAGGCTCTGGAAGCTGTTCTGCAGATCTAGTTTGACTTCCGGTGTCTCGATCGGTCGGGTCAACTACGGTCTAAAGATGGAGACCCGTTCAGGTGGTGAACTTCTGGCGTCCGGACATAGGTAGTCGAAGCATGAAGCAAAATCTCCTGAAACAGAGAGAGTAGAATTGAAAGTGATAACGATAATCATTTATTTTGTTTTATACAAAGACAATTTATTAGTGAAATAGTAACAACCATTATGGTAGTAATAGCAGATTTATCCACACAGAAAAATAGCGCTCAAAACAATGATAATAATTATTAGTAAAAATGATATAATGATACGTGTAAAATAATATTAATACGATATAGTACATACCTTTAATGAAATTTGTAATTTTTCGTGATTGTAAAAACATTTATGCTCCAAATTACTACTACATGTAGTTAACTTTGTTATTGTATTACTGTAGATTCAAGCATTACACGGAACGTTTATGAAACTGCACCTGTAATAATTGTGCAATGTATACTGTTACGCTTGGTTCAATTTTGTATGATTAATGCAGTAAAATAATTAGTTATGATCTACCTGTATACCAGCAAGTTGATACGAATCGAGTTCATTGCTAAAAATAATATCTCGTGTACAAACGTGTACATGTAACTTAGTGAACTTACACATTACAAAACTGTTTATTTATGAGGTCGTATAATTTAGTAGTCATATGTGTATTATATGAAAATGTATTGGTAATACACACATTTTAGTCAAAATTACAGAGGCATTTACATTTCTATGATGGCATATTAAGAGAGCGTTACACGCTTCGGTCTCAGAAATCCAGTGTTGTTTTTGTCAAGTCTTTATTTTTATCTTAGCAATTTCTTATTCTATATCTCCCTTACCACCTCCTCCAACCCCCCTCCCCCCCCCCCCCCCAAAAAAAAATACCCCAAAAAATACACACAACTAATGTTTGCGTCTCATCCACGGAATTTTAGTACCATCGTGTGACTCCAAATATTAACAACTGAATGAAATCGCCAATACATAATATGGTGGATAACAAAGTGGATATGGTGTTAGATATTGGTAGAGCGCTCGCTTTCCAAGCGGGAGATCCCGAGTTCGAACCCGGAGTATGCATGCCCATCGCGGTGTCCTTCAGCAAGACAATTAATCCACATTGCTGCTCTCTACCCAGGTGTATAAATGGGGACCCGGTAGGAGGTGAAAGCCTTTATGTGAACGATCTTCTCAATGCCCATGAGCCGCTTGGAAGGAATGCTTCCCAGGGAGTGGAGATGGTGCACACAATGTGTTCTGGTTTGCATTTTATCCTATGACCTGGGTAATAATATCATTGTGAAGCGCTTAGAGATGATTATCAATCATATTAGGCGCTATATAAATCGAGTATATTATTATTATTATACGAACAACATTCTTATTCATGTTTTCCCATCATTGTGATTCATGTACGCTATGGATGTAGACTTGTGCAACATAATATTAAAGGGATAGTTGAATTTTGGTCAAACTTAATTTTAGTAACCAAAACCTGCACCATTGCGGTACAAACTAATAGTTATAACTCCACCATGCTCGAAAGGTATACACAATTACAAACGACTAAATACAAAAAAAAACCTGTTATCATTCAAAAGGGCGCTCTCTAAAAACCATTTTTCATACAAAATTGTGCATGTTTTTTTTGTTTTGTTTTTTTATAATGATTAAATAGAGATATCATCAGCAACTATTTAAAAACCTATTTTGATTTTTTTAAAGAAGTCTATAAGCATTTTTTTCTTCTTTTTCTAAAAAGTTTAGCCCCCCGGCAGGGTAGACTTATATTTTGAAATAAATGTTACAACTATGAGAGCATTCGAAGGGGAATGATTCTCATTTCACATCTTTTATGCAATGAACTTTCAAATGGAATTAAAACCAACCAATTTAGTGTCAAGGGGCATTTCGGGAAGTACCAATACTCAAGCGTACAAGTCAATATATAGTTTAATATTATGTACCCTTGTGAACTTTAGCTATCCGGCCACTCCCAGCCAAAATCATCTCAAGTTATTCCACGACCAGTGGCGGATCTACGGGGGGGGGGGGGGGTTAGGGGGTTTGACCCCCCCCCCCCCCTCCCCCCTTGGGCTGCCAAGTGAAAATGTGATGTGGAAAACATCACTTACGGGGGTTCAAAATAGCAAAAAAAATCGTGGACGATGCTCCGCATCGTCATTGTTCAACCACCCCCCCCCCCCCCCCTTAGCAAAAAGCTAGATCCGCCCCTGACGACCCCCGGTGTCATATATAGCTTTGTTCCCATAGTAACGTTGACATAGATACACTATATTCAATACTCATTTGACACCTCAGAGGAGTACTTTACAACACAATACACATTATACATTAGACTGAACTAAATCATATTATTTACATGCACCCCTGCAAGTCAAAAGAGGTGAATTGCATTATGCATTTAATATAATATATCATTATTTATCTAGAATATATGGTGCAACCGCAAACCACACGTATTAGAATATATATGTTTAATATTTTGCAATATAGATATATCATATAAATATATCACATACGTTAGTAATATATATTCTACAATCACATCGTAGTGATCATACTTTATTATAATACTTAATTATACTTTATCATTATTGTTATCATGGAACTATACGTGTTTGTATGAGAGGTTTTTTATTAACGTTGCAAGGGTTTTAATTATAGAGCATAAAGATGTGGAATTACATTAAACGATTAGCGTAACGATTCTCAGAAATTCTAATATAAAATGTACCTATAATAATTATATGCATGTAGTAACATTTAAAGGGGTATACATGTTGAGGGAGTTGGATTTGACCAAATATTTCGTATGTTTAATACGTATCGGGTACACCTTGCATTGGCTTGCAAAATCCAAAAGCTTACTAAGCGGAGACTATACTATATCTAAATGAATTATTATATTCAATCACTTACCAACAAAATGTGAATATCTCCTGTTCTTTCTGTCGATATCTGGTTCCAGTTGTGTTCCTACACAACGCGACGCGAGCTATATAGGCCTACAGGGTCTTCTTTTTACCGTCCAATGATAATCGATTGCATTCCTTTTCTTTTCGTTTTCAGCTTGATATCCGAGGTCGTTTCGTCGCCATTTGCGTTGGTCTGAGCCCCTGGCCCCCTTGTCCCATTAATATCGATCACTTTACTGACACACTTTTTAGCAAGACGCACTCAACTTGATACCGTTTAACACTGTCAGCATTGCGTAACGTGAATGCTCAATTTGCTACTGTAGAAAGGTAAATTTAGCTATAATAACCTGTATATTACACGTACATTAAAATCCATAAATCGCGACTATAGACTAGAGTAATCGTGTCTGGCTCCTGCTTTTTGTATTGTGTGTGCGTGTTTGTGTGTGTGTGCGTGCTTTGTACCGCCCGGGTGAGTAAGCCTTTTCAATAAAAACCCGGGATCTAATGGTTTTTTACCCCTAAACAAATACTCCGATATCCAACCGTCTATCATTTGCTTTCATCAGAAGGACGAGAGCTCGACTTAACGCAAGACCAGGCCTAGTTCCATTGATCTATGGGTCTTTGCGGTTAAATCAGTAAGGAGGTCATATTATGCTCTGGTGCGTACGATGAGCGACAGCCAATGCTGGGCCGAATTCTAGCCCTAGGACCCTTAGTCCAACGCAGTCGACAGGATTGAATCACTCGAATGATTGCACAAAGACTTTATTGAAACGAAATAAAAGTATAGGACTGTCAACCTAGCTTTTATGATGTCAAAGTGTCTATTTAACTTTCATCATGCGCTTCCCATCATTCAAACAAGTCTGTTAGCGTACCCCTCGATATCACTCCCCCCACCCCCCCCCCCCCCTTTCTCTCTCCCTCTCCACTCCCGTTCTCTTTATTATCTCTTGTCAATTAAATTTCGTTTAAAAGGCGATTTGGTAATGAAAAATCACTGTTATGTCGCATTATTTTTGTTTAAAGAATATTTGTATTTAATTGTTACGAAAAAAAAAAATGTAAAAGGGAGCCGAACGCTGGCATTTTCGCTTACTGTTACTGATAATACTGCTACATAATTCCCGTTACTTCGAGTCGTAATATTTCCTCTTGGGTATCACTAATAATGGAAACAATTAAAGTTTTGAAACCACTATTATCTGTTTTAACTGAACACTGAAGGATGGTATGTTTTCCAAGTTACTGTACAATATGAAACGTCGTCTGACCTTGCGCTATCGAAAGCGAGTTAGGTAACCACTGACATAGCAGCATATACAACAGCCGTGGTTACATAGCCCGCTCTTGTTAGTCAGATGCGCTCAGATGGCGTTTCATGCGGTACCGTTGGGAAAAAACATGGCAGCCTCCAGACCAGTGGTCAGTCAAACGGTTGATAGAGGTTTCAAAAACCACCACCACCACCACCACAACCACTACCTCCACCACCACTACCACCATCACAAACACAACCACCACCATCACCACCACCATCTCAATCATCTTCACCAACATCACTATTATCCTCATCGTTCTTATCAACACCATCATCATCGCTGTCGTTGCTGTTAATACCATCATCAGCAGCAACACCATCATCATCACGCATGAAACAATTAAAGCACTCATTGTTGACATTTTCATTGTGATAACATACCTCTCTAAACAATTACGTTGTGTAATTTGTCATTGTTACATAATAGTTGTCTACTTAATTAATTTGCATATGAAATACAGATTCACGGGTGTCAATTATCTGTACTTCCATGAAACCACACGTGCACAGTCCTAAGCTTACAGTCACAGTACAGTCCCTTCCTTTCGTCAACAACAACCAAACGAATAACGACAATTCACCAAGTCGAAAACTTCGTGGCATATTAGCACTTTTCTCTTGTTTTTTAATATAACCAATGTACATTGTGTGTTATTATAATAATATGCTTACACTTCCGTTATTCATTCACATAATAAACGTTTTCACCGCTCCATTGTTTTACAGAAACAAGAATGTTATAATATATTCGTGCCGTTTTTTTTTTCTTTCAGTTATTAATTTAAGTCTATTTCCACCATCTACATCGATTCAGGAACAAGTTTCAACTTTTTAATCCACGTTGTCGTCTACTGCATAAGAATTCATGTTCTTTCACCAACTATCAAATATGTTTAAAATTCTTTGGCCTGTATTCACAAAGGAGGTTTGTACAAACCCCGGTTCAAACCGTGGTTTACATCTATGGAATGCCAATTGTAAACTGATGGAGAGAGAATGTGTACCATCAACATTGTTAACAAGTAAGGAATTTACATTCACTCTCCATCACAATTGGCATTCCATAGATGTAAACCGCGGTTTGAACCGGGGGTTTGTACAAACCTCCTTTGTGAATACGGGCCTTTGTGTCTACTGCATATAATTATGAATTCACATATTGTGATCAATTATTAAATATGTTTGCATTGCTTCCTATTATAGCTACAGTAGTAATATGTTCTTGAGTGTTATTTAACTTGCAAGAAGAAGAAACCTACAGTGTACGAAAAAAAGATGCACAAGATGTCGCAATATTACATACAAAAGTATTATTTCACAGGCAGAAAGAGTATAAGAGAAACACATTTTAAAAATTTCCCCGACATTACAAACATTTTTTGACCCCCCCCCCCCCCCCCCCTTGTGTTTAATTTAGCCCGTGATTTTGCGCAAATTTATGTCACATGACCCAATTTAACCCAAGGTCAAGTTTAACCCGCTAATGAGTATATGGGTCAGCTTCGTAAAAACAAACACATGCCAAGTTGTTAACACAATAGCTACTGACTAACCAGCGTTTTATATTTAGCACTCTAAAAATTATAACTCATGTGGCCCCATCATCAGTCCGACATGATCAAATGCATCCACACCCGCAGTTCTCTCCCGTTTCTTTCGTTTCTACTGGATACAGGGGAACCCTATTATAATGAGGTGGTCGGGAACGCCAATGTTCATTCGCATTATAAGCAGTAACCCGTTACATCCGAGTGTGCATATAATGAGATTTCCCTGTACTTTTGTTAACGTGAATGCGCTTGAACATATTCCGTAATCATTTGGGGCATATAAATATAGAGAAAAGAGATAATTATCATTGTATTTCTTACTGCCTGTGAAATAAATTTGTATATGCAAATATATAAACTTTAAATTATCATTAACACCACTCCTATTTTTTCATCATCACCAACCACTGACTCTCGTCAAAAGAAGCATTTTACATTATGTTCGTATTTCGTCATAATACACATTTTATACACATTATAAACTTTTTTTGGTTATCTACTATACACACCTACGATAACTACAGTATGTACTATTTTTTTTTTTTTCTTATTGAAGACACAATTTTGTTTGTCTTAAATCTCAAATCTTCAGATATATATAGTATGCTTTTTGGGTAAGGAAACTGGAAAGTTGTGCATTTTATTGTGCACGTTACGACATATGTATTTCAATAACGAACTACGGTACGGGGAAAGTGATGAACTAAGCATGATATTGTCATGGTGATATGCAATATCTATAATATATGCTAGAGTGCTATGAAATCCAAGATGTGCAGGATGATTTTTATGACTGAATCATAAAATTTAAGTTCAGAAATAGCGCGAGTACGAGTAAGATGTCTCTACTAACATTTTCTGTTGAATCAATGCCTAACTGTCATGCTAGACAGAAATAACGGACTCTATATGGGGTTTACATTTAGAACAGACTTTATACTCTACCCCATTTCTAAATGGAGCGGTATACCGAGCATCGAGCGGAATATAACGACTGATTATTCGGTCTATGCCCATGCTAGCTGGATTATGATGAAGAATTTTAAATGGTACGCAATCGATTGCAAGACGGGGCTACGAAGAAGAAGACAAAATCATATGAGTGAGTTTTTTTTTATGGCTACATCTCTTATAAGATACATTACGTACTGCATGATGCACTTACGATAAGTATGCATAGAAATTTGCCGCTTCCTTTTACAGCAACAAAATCTGTTCTTTTTTGTTTTACTTAAAATGACCAAGTCGTCAACTCTTAAGAGGCTGACAAGCGTGGACATGTTGATGGCGCTTTGAAGGCAGGCACCATGTTATACGCACTCCGATACACTCCATAGCTTACACAAATAAATGCTAGAGTTATGTGGGGGGTGTGGTTTAACCCACTCGCCTCGTACCGTAACACTGTAATGCATGCAGCATGTGTATTAACATGGTGCTGTCCCTTTGAAGTCTGTAAAAAGCGCCCTCATAAACAATCCACGACCGAGTCACTTTAATAATGCGCACCGTTCACACAACAAACAAATTTGTTGTATATCCACCCATCCCCGTCACCTACATTAATTGACTATTTATACAGATACCTACAACAACAAAAAAAGACTACATGCAGTCTGTTAATAGGATAAATTGGAAAATGATTCAAGTGTACATTATTACATACATACAATACATACATACATATATCACAATAATTAATTTAGATTATAGCTCGAGTAGTGCTGCCCGAATTTCGTCGGCAAAAAATTGTTCCCTTTTCAGAATTTGTCCACCCTGCTACTCCAGTTATCTGGAAATCTGAGCATTTCTCAACCCAAAAATTGAGTTGGATGACTGTTTATCGAGATTGGAAATGATGATCTTTCCCCCCTACTTAGTCAGATTAAAATTATAATCCTCGACAAAAATGTGGCACAGTAGATGAATTCTGGTAATAGACAAATTCTGGCAACATTACACTATCATTTAAAATCATTCCATATATCATAGGCAAAAAGTGTCTTTTTGTACATAAATTCAGCTCATTTGGATTAAATTGTTTTAAGTCTGGACTTGGTACTAAGTGAAGCGAAAAAACAAAAAGACAAAAAAAGAAGAAAATACTCTAGGCATAATGGAGACACCTATTATTTCATAATTTGATTGGAATATGCAATTTCTGTCCATCACTCCATGTAGTTTGCTACTGTACAACTGAATATTCACAAGCCTAAAATCAACCATTTTTATTTCATAGCTCTGGTTTGCTTTTTTAATAGTGAGGGATGAAATCTATCACAAAATTCAAACATACCAGGAAAATAGTAAATAAACCACGTGCATTCATAGAAGTGCGAACAATTAGCAACCTGCTTACAACAAAACAACCACCGACAAATTATTTGAAATTAGCATAAAATTATTATAAGCCATAGTGTTTTTAAACAGGAAATATCGGGAACCTGGTAGGTCCTGTAAGAATTATGTAGGGATTGCAAAATGGGGTGTGCAATACAGTAATCGTGAAAGTAATCGCAGAAGCAAGATGGCGGGGAAGACTTTCGTTTCAAAAGCGAAACAAAATGTGGCATGAATATGGAAAAAAATACTTGACTAATTACAGTGCTCGAAATTAGCATAGGCCTACTGGCCCGGGGCCACTAAAACAAGCTAAAATAAGCTTTGGGCCACTAAATTTCTACTGGCCTGATCGGGCAAGCAAAACGTTACAGAATTTGTTATGTTTCTCTTTGTTTGGGGCCTCTAGATTTAGGTTTTGGGCCACTAGAAGTTGGAAGTTGTTTTTACTTGCCCGACTGGGCCACAAGGCAAAAAGTTTAATTTCTAGCATTGCTAATTAACTGTGATTTTATTTCACATTGTACATTCAACCTTTTCACCACATATTAACCTAAGTGCAACATTGCATTCCATTTTACATTGTGCTTCATCTACGAAGTGTTATTCGGTCTAATTTGGATAATGATAAAACAAATTATGAGCAAAATAATCCTTTTTTAAATGAAATTACCTACTTCGTTTTAAAAACCATGAAATTTTAACATAAAGGCAAACAAACGTAACACTAAAAAAAAATGAATTTGTCATGCATAGCAAACTTAATCTTTTGAACAAGTGTGCCGATAATCTACAAATTTAAATAGAATTGCCATGAAGGTTACAAATGAATTGCGGAAAAACAGGTCAACACAAATCAAACACGACACGCACAACTAAGATTAACCTCATGCGATGAAACGAAGGAAAAGAGTGTCTTTGGATCACAATTGGTCCGTAAAACATAATAAAATGATTGAAAATAATCAAACATAAAAAGTTGAAGAGGGAAGGGCGATTTCTGCTTCATGCAATTTTTAAAAAAGAAAACATATCATGAATGATAGAATAATGGACTCAGTGAAATACACTAATTAGTCTCATATTACTAAACTGATAAGAGTGAAATGAACTCTGTGAAATACAAACTCATGTAATAATACTCAAATTGATAGTGTTAAATGTCTTCCAATTATGATTACAATATTCCCTTACTTTTTATACTCAATCCATATATATACATGTACATGTTCATACTGGGACGTTGAAGATAATAACATGGTCCCTTTCCCCTTATATTTCAAATATTTCAAATTTGTACCGAGTAATTAAATAACAACTTCCTGTATGCATTGGTAAAAATGGAAAGCTACAAAATGTACATAAATTATATTAGGACTTTTATATATTCATTCAGGTTGGATGCATATAATGCAAAAGAAAAAAAAACATATATCATGGCCGACTAACAAGAATGCCTAAATTATAAGCTACTAAAACCGCACATTTTAAGTTTTTTTTTAATAGCAATGCTTTTTTTCTATTTGCATCACATAATAATATCTTCCAATTCTTTTTTTCAGAAGGATATCGAAAGAGGTTAAGTTTTGTTTGATAGGATTGCATTTTGATTTTTTTTTTTGTTAACCATATCTACACAACGCAGAGGATTTCAGGTGTTCATAAAATATGCATGCTTATCATCTCATAGTAACAATTATTTGCACTTTAAAAATGATACTACCCCATTTTCTATAGACCGGTTAGCTGCTATATATACAGGTGGCCACTAAGACAGGCTTGACTGTATAATATATACTCCATTCTCCCGCACACTAGGATTATACACAAACAACAGAATCATACAGCTAAAGTTGCCATGGTAATTATCAATATAAACAAAACAGTACAGTGGTGAGAGGGGAAGAAAGAAAAAAAAAAAACATTAACAATAAGAAGAGGACCAATAATAATAGAAATATTCTCAAATTTGTCGAAGCATATGGTACAAAGACACATAATCCTCATGGATATAATAACAGTGAAAAAGTTCATTCATTCGATAAAATTGCCTGCCGTTTTCCTTCCCAACTGCTTCGAAAAACGATGACGACGACGACGTCGGTCGGTCGACAACGGCAATATATTACTTTACTCGACAGCGAGGAAAGAAAGAGAGAGAACATTTGTTGTTGGACCTTCTCTCGCGATCCTCTCGTTGTCGCTTCCATTTTGATTTGTTGATTCTCTCTCCGCGCTTCCTAAGGACAGCATTTCGACCCCGAGCTTCCCCCCTCTTTCTCGTCGGGTTTGACCACGCCGGACGGGCCCGAATCCCTTTGGGGGTACTGCACGGAAGACAAAAGAAACAAAAACAAATTAAATGTGTGTAAAGGAAAGTGTTAAATAATAAGAGTAGAATGGTAATTTGTACGAGTGGATATCATCAGCGTGATGGGCTCAAGTTTAATTGGGTGTACTGCAAAGAAGACAGAAGAAACCAAACATAAGTCAGTAAATTTGCTTAGACAATTTGCTTATTATAAGCAAGTTTATTGAATACCGGCCAATTAAAATAGACCATAGGCATACGGGCACATATTTTTAAGGGGGGCCGAGGTATTTTGCCTAAATAGTTATTGTTCCTAACACGCAAACAAATCCTAAAATACCAGATATTGCCCCAAAATGACTTATATTGCCCTAAAATTACATGATTTTGCCCAAATGTAACATGTGTTGCCTGAATAGGATATGAGTTTTCCTGAATATTACATTATTTTGCCCAAAATATGACATGTGTCAGATTGTGTCACTTACTGCCCCATTGATTTTACTACAATTATAAAGCGTTCATGGACTGCTCACAGAACACCAATTGTCCAGATCTTTGGGAGGTCTTAAAGTTGCTCTTAAGATCAACTCTTAGGAGCTACTCTAGGCACAGATTTAGGAGCAGCTCAAGGAGCAACTCTTAAGAGCAACTCGAAGAACATCTCTAGGAGCAACTCTAGAATCAACTTCTAGAAACAACTCTTGAAGCAACTCTAGGAGCAGCTCTAGGAATAACTCTAGGAATAACTCTAGAAGCAACTCTAGAAGCAACTCTAGAAGCAGCTCTAGGAATAACTCTAGGAATAACTCTAGGAGTAACTCTAGAAGCAACTCTAGGAGCAACTATAGAAGCAGCTCTAGGAATAACTCTAGGAGTAACTCTAGAAGCAACTCTAGAAGCAACTCTAGGAGCAGCTCTAGGAATAACTCTAGGAGTAACTCTAGAAGCAACTCTAGAAGCAACTCTAGAAGCAGCTCGGAGCAGCTCTAGAATAAACTCTAGAAACAAATCTTGAAGCAACTATAGGAGTCTCGGAGCAACTCCAGCAGAAAAACCTACAGAATACCACCCCAGTGTCATACCTTTTTGAGGATGTCTGCTGCCAGTGTCATGAAAGCCTGTTCAACGCTGATGTTCGCCTTGGCACTCGTCTCCAGGAACTTGATGCCGTTCTCTTTCGCGATCTACAGGATGGAGGGAGAACAAAAATTGAATATTTATTCTACTATATTGATTTTTTTTTCTAAATCATTATTTTACCACTTCAGGAATATATATCTGTTTGCCAGCATTATCAAGGACGAGAGCTATTTTAAGGCAAAATTGATCATTATTTTCCTCTACAAATTGGCAACTCTTGATTTTGTACTACCTTTTACTGACATAAAAATATGTGGAAAATATTTAGTAATTATAATTTAAGACAAATATGAAGTGACTTTGCAGCAAAGTTGCCAATTTGAACGCCAAAATCTGTTGGGTTGCCAATTTAAAGATTTGCCTAAATTTTAGCAATCTACGCAATAATAAAAATCATTAAAAAATAACTAAAGCAGGTAGAGTAACAAAATAGGGCTCTAAAAATAGAGAAATTTATGCTCTTTCTCATGGTATACTTCATTTAACTTTTTATATTCTTGCTGAAGTGTAGGACCACCAACCGCCAAATATGTGGGACTCCATCCTTGATGGGTTAAAAGCTTGTTCAATGTTGACATTTGCCTTGGCACTTGTCTCTAGGAACTTGATGGCATTCTCTTTTGCAATCTTAAGAGAGTCGAGATAGTAATATCAAACCTTTTGCTCAGTTACTGCTAAGTGCATAATTCATGTAACTTGTAGTCTGGAGTATTTTCTCATGGACATCACTAAAAATGTAAATAATGTTTTTGCGACCACTTGCTGCTGTTTTGATTGACCAATGGAAGCTGACATGTTTTTCCAATGGCACACATGAATTGAGCTTGGTGGCTTAGCAGTTAGAGTGTTCAAACCCAGACCAGGTCATACCAAAGACTTTTAAAATGGTACCTTCTGCTTTCTAGCCAGGCGCTCGGCACTTATAGAATGGAGAAGGGAAAGTTAGTCACAAGAGTTACCGTAGGACTGGCCCCCTTCTGTAGCTTTTACTACGTTTAGTAGACGTGTGGCCTAGGGCTACTGAATCGGAGATGGGCGCCACCTTATGTGCCAAAATTTGCACGGGAAGGACTATAACTAACACATGAAACGTGCACTAACAAAAGTGGGGTACGTTGAAGTGGCATAGCAGCAGACTCAACTAGAGCGTTGGCTTTCCTTTAACTATGAGGATGCCAGACTTGGGATATGCAAAACACATTCATTTTTTTCTTACCTATAAAAATATTGGAGATTTTCTGAACATTCATGTTAACAATTATTGCGTCTAATTCCTAATCCCACCAAGGTTTCAGTATCTTAAAGGGATCTAGTAACATTGTCCAAATCCTCAAAATCCAATTGGAATTCTAGCGGTTCCCTCATACCTTGTTGTATTCGTATTAACAATAGAAACATGGGACAGGTTTCGTCTTATCAAAATTTCCCTTTCATTAATATTTAGTGAATATCACTTTGCATTTTTGCTCATTACTCGGTCATATAACGTCCATTTAACTTGAAATTTTCACACAATGGTGACAATACCCAGTGGACATATCGGATAACAACAATATACAGCGTATCAACCATTCATCGCTTTTTGCACATGTCAACAAAGTTACTAGATCCCTTTAAAGGGATAGTCGAGTTCTGGTAAGGAGAGTACAGTTTTGGTGAAACTGAATTTTAGTAACCAAAACCTGCATCATTACATTACAAACTAATAGTTATAACTAGAAAGGAACACAAAATTACAAATGACGTAGAAAAGATCATGTTATCATTCAAAAAGAGCCGTTAAAACGTAAGAGGGCGCTCTCTAAACACTCATCGATTTCAACCATTTTGAATAAAATATTGTGCATGTGATGCTTTGTTGAAATAGTGATAAGATAGAGAAATAACCAACAACTATTTAAATACCTATTTTGTAACTTTTTGAAAAGAGGAAGCATTTTTTTGATTTTTTAACGGCTGGTTCAAAATTCTCTAATAAACCTGGGGCCCCAGGTTTATTACAAATTGTTATATTTATGGATATTTCAGCCGTCTCTGAACCGATTTTGTTCAAACAAAGATGATTTTATTATTTAAATATTATGCTCTTTCAAATTTTACACTCAATTTTTCATTACCTCACAAAAAAATAAGTAGTCTAGCGCCCTCTCTACCAAAACTCAACTATCCCTTTAATAAATTTGTTTTGTTATCATTATCATTATTTCAATGATACTTACCGACTCCCCCCTGTCCTTGTTGATCATCCGCTTGTCATCCATGTCACACTTGTTGCCTAGTAACATCTTCTCTACATCTTCATTTGCATGCTGGAGAGGAGGAAGAGAGACAAGCGAAGGAATTATAAACATTTGCCTGCAAAATTATCATTTTATAAATATTTTTACATGATGATAAGTCAATTAACTTTTATGCTTAAAATGATCCATTTTATTAAACTCCATTAACTTTTCCTCGATGTGCTGCTTGTTGCCTAGTAACATCTTCTCGACATCTTCATTTGCATGCTGGATGGGGGGAAGAGGTAAACAAGCAAAGAAGTTGTAGTTCAAGGAATAATAGTTTAATAAATAGTGCTCATAAGACAATGAACTTGTTATGCTTTTAAGTGATCCATTAACTTGTAAAGTTTGTCCTCCATGTCACACTTGTTGCCTAGTAACATCTTCTCTACATCTTCATTTGCATGCTGGATGGAGGGAACAGAGAAACAAGCGAAGGAATGATAAACATTTGCCTGCAAAGTTATAATTTTATAAATATTTTTACATGATGATAAGTCAATTAACTTTTATGCTTAAAATGGTCCATTTCCTTTTTCAATGTGCTGTTTGTTGCCTAGTAGCAGTTATTTTTAACTCAACCACCAGATACACAACCACAATCAATCTAACACTTGTTGTGCACTCGTTCCACTCCCTAGGAAACATTCCAGCAGGTGCTACTTTACAGTGCACTCATGCTACACAACCTCATTCATGCTGAATACCTACATGTATTTCTTACACTTCGATGGGGAGCAGCAATGTGGATAAAGTGCCTTGCTGAACGAAACAAATGTCAAAGGCCTTCTCTTGTGTGATGTCGTAGACAAGTTTCATGCCCATGCCGCCCATGACGTCCCCCCCCCCTCCCCCCCCCCCCCCCCCCCCCCCCCCGGTCCTCCGTAGTGATCGTGTGAAAGATCCATGACCTAGCAACGGATATTTTTGTGACAATTATAATTTCACTTACTTCTTGGATGTTTCTTAGCCATTTTGCCATGTTGTTGAAGGTCTTCTCGTGTGTGATATTGTAGATGAGCATGATGCCCATGGCCCCCCTGTAGTACGATGTCATGATCGTGTGAAACCTCTCCTAGCCCTCCACATTTTTGATATCTTTACTGAATTAAACTTGTGTTTTTGTCTTGTGATTACTTACTTCTTGGATGTTTCTTAGCCATTTCGCAATGTTGTCGAAGGTCTTCTCTTGTGTGATATCGTAGACGAGCATGATGCCCATGGCCCCCCTGTAGTACGACGTCGTGATCGTGTGAAACCTCTCCTGGCCCGCCGTGTCCCATATCTGTAATTTGATCTTCTTGCCATTCAGTTCTACCGTTTTAATCTTGAAGTCGATACCTGGAGAAAAGTGGGGGAAAAAAACCAACATACACTTGTTAATTATTTTTTTCAAAATTTGACAGTAATTTCAATTTTAAATGATAGAAATCTTCTTAAAAATCTGTTCCGCTGTATCGTTCTATTTTGAAGTCTGATGTACCTAGAGAAAAAAAGGAATAAACAAGACAGTAGAATCATATAGTCTGCACATAAAATGTAATAATTAGTCAATATATTGTAGAAAACTGGGCGAACCTTTCTGACCTCCCCCCAAAAACACACACACACAGACAAGTCACACACACACACACACACATACATGTACATGTACACACACATACTTATCTAAGAGGATAAGGAAAAAATTGTATTACTATTTTAATTCCAAAGTAAAGAAAGACGATCTAAGCATGCTGAAACAAGTGAAACAAGAAAAGTGCCAACTGTTAACAGTTTCCCTAATACTGTTTTTCTCTGCAGGGGATCACTTTTGGTGGCCACTATAGGCAGGTTGGCCACTACAGACAGGTGAGGCTAAAAAAGGTTTTTAGTGTATTTCAATCTATGACAGTGTCACCAAAACATGTTTGTTTTTGTCATTCATAAATAAAACCAGAAGGTTGCTTATTTTCATAGTCAAATGTACATTATAAAATTAATGTTGGCTCGTCAGTTCTCAACCAGTCCACAATACTACTACTAGTACCTAAATTTGCCCACATTATCTTCACGCTAAAAATAACCATGATGACAGACCAAAAGTTGTCAAAGAAAATAAAAACGAATCTTTGTATTTGCATTTTGCAGTTTGCTTCAACTGGTACACTTTCTGTTTATTTTACGGGTAGACCTGTAAAAAAAGGTGATGGATGATCAATACAAATTAGGTAAGTTTCAACAAAGACCTTTTCCATATTTTCATATATATATATCAGATGGTAATATTTTCAAAAAGTGAGTCATATTTTTGTTTCCAAGAGAATGGAATAACCATAAACATAAATTAAAACATATGGTATGGTACTGTTTGATGATGTACAGTACAAGCCTACACACTTGAAATTGTTTATCTACATAGCTGGCCCATACAGGCAAGTTAAATCTTATTATATCCCTCATAAGATCGTTTTACCATTGTATTTGACAAATGATAGTTTTGGACAACACGCGCAATCCCCACACAATCACGTGACCGGGCTTGATGGCAAAAACTAAAACTACAAGTTCGTTACGCGTTCGTCCCACAGATCATGTGTTTTAGCAAAATGCACACGCGATCAAATTTGTGCAGTACTCTATGGCGCACACGTTCTAGTCACGTGATTGACATTGCTGGTAAAAAACACCCTAGGAAGAAGAACGCCAAGACAGCCAATAAGCACATCCGTGGGAGCGCTAGCACGCATTCATCGCGTATGTGCGCAACTGCCAGCGCATTGGTGCGCACTCAGTTTTGCGTCTTTGTGATTGCATGCGCAAAATAACAATGACTTTAAGCGTATTAGATGCGCCGTGGTTCTGGAGGCTCATACTGGCTTCATTAATGTCGATTGATTTTTATATCAAAATTTACAAGCGATTTTATGAAATATTAAAGAGATTTTCACTTATTTTGCTATAGTTGAACACAATCACTGATATTGATGAGTGATATAAAACAACTGATTGATTGTGATAGGCAATCTATTACCTCGGTGGGCTCAAAATGACTATTACCCTCAGCTACGCTTCGGGTAATAATCATTTTGAGCCCACCTCGGTAATAGATTTGACTATCACAAGAAGCCCATTCGTTAGTTGTATAATCTATTATATTTAACTTGCCCGAGCAGAAAAATGACTTGCCCGCTTATTTCTAGATGAGATTTATGGAAAATTAATTAAAATTTTTCGCTCATGGTTGACTGATACTTTAGTTGCCCCATAGGGCAACCAAACTAGACCATGTATGACATTTTACTTGCCCGACATTATTTTTTACTTGCCCCAGGCAATAGGGCAAGTGCATCTGTAATGGCAAATCTGATAGTTCATGATCACAGAACTGTCCTTGAAAAAGGGGTGTCAAATACCGAATAAAAGAGTTTTTGTTCATTATTTTTGCAACCAGCTTTCACAAACACCTATTGTAGATTCAGCAATCTGAGTAAACGAGTCGCTTTCTTCTATTTTCACAGTTTCGACTTCTGAAAACATCCTAAAATTACGTCAAAGTCTAGTACCAAAATATACATGAGCCAATACGACCTTCACATAATAACCTCTCGTCTCTTTCCATCTATTAAAGTTCTGTCATTTTTCGTTACTTTCTAGAAACTGTCCAATCTTCTATCATACATGTACACAAAAAAACATTCCATTCCAAAAAGATGACAGCAGTTACTATTTCCACAAGATCATATTTACACACACCTATACACCAAGGAATAAGTTATAAATCTCTGTCTCAGCTACAGAATGGTTGGGGTTAAGGACTCTTCATGAGTTACTATTCTACTTATCACCGGTAATATTTAATTGCACAGGGTAATATTTCATCATGTTTCATACTGTAACTGAATCAATGTGGTATTCTTTGGGAATTTCTGATGATTCTGACGAGTGATGATTCTATCACTTGTTGTTAATGCACTTTAGACTTCTTTTTTACACAACTTCTGCTCCTTCATTTACATGTTCTTATCAACATTAGCCTCACTTGCCTGGTAAGGGGCGGGCTTCCCCGAACAGTAAAGAGGACGGTTTTGACCATTTTGTTGTCACCTACAATGTATCACTTGTTAAATGCACTTTAGGCTTCTGTAATTAATATTCTATCATCACTATTTGACTTTTACACAACTTATGCTTCTTCTTCAACTTGTTTTTACCAATAGTTGCCTGGTAGCCCCCATAGGGGGCGCACTTCACAGGCGAAAACAGCCTAATGTGTGGGTTTAAAATGTACCCGATGACCATGGGCAAATAATGTAAAGCGCAGTAGAGTAAATCATAGTAGCTATTGCTTACACCTATCATTAACATTTGGTAGTTAACTTTTTAAATATGTATGAATCACTTGTACTCAACTCTGTTACATCTTCCACTTCTTACCAATAGTTGCCTGGTAGCCGCCATAGGGGGCGCGCTTCCCTGTCATGAACAGCGTAATGAGGTCGGTTTGTACTATTTCGTTGTCACCTAGAAGTATGACCCATCATTTGTTAACAATAAGTAAACATCTACAATCACTCATAAATTTTTTTGCTCCTACATTTAGTAGTTATTCTTACCAATAGTCGCCTGGTAGCCACCATAGGGGGCGCGGTTCCCCGTCGAAAACAGCGTAATGAGGACAGTTTTATCATTTCATTTGTTGACACCTATCATTTGTTAACATTTAGACTTAGTTTGATATTCTGAATTTTTTAAATACACTACGAGTACGATGAATCACTCGTACTCCACTCTTTAACATATCTTCCACTTCTTACCAATAGTCGCCTGGTAGCCGCTGTAGGGGGCGCGCTTCCCCGTCGAAAACAGCGTAATGAGGGCGGTCTTGCCCACATAGCTGTCACCTATCACCAACAGCTTGAAGATGTTGTCGTAGACGTCGCCCGAGGGCATCCAGGAGCGCCTCAGCTCGCTCTCTAGCACGATCTTGTTCAGATAGTTCCCATTTTCCATTTGTCATCAGCGAGCAAAATTGAGTCTCAAGACCAGCGTCCGTGCGTTTTCTTCGTGTGCGGCCTACCCACATCGAACCAAAGTCCGGAGGTACATTTGATTCGTCGTCGCCAGGTCGAGAACTACTAAATCGTCTTTATTGTGTGGTTTTTTGGTGGCTAAACGCACAGACTCTGATGATGCATTTCATGCACGCAGGCCGACGGATTTTTTTAGTTTTAACTTCCTTTCAAATCAAAATGATCAATTATCCGGGCACATTTATAATATGTGAGCAATATTACTCTGTTCAATAGGTGATAAGTAGTTGTGTTTTCCTCTCGCTTCTGGAAACTGATAGTTTTCAAGTGCGCTCTCAAAGATTTCTAAAGGTATGAGAGCTTTGTCCTTAGCTCAAGCACATATCTGATGTCATTCTCTTTGAAAGAACATTCTGGGATTAGCAAAGGTGATGGTACATTTCAGTTTGCAGCTTCAATCGACATCCGTTTTTCTTTTCTTTGGCTTCAGATAAAAAAAGAGCAGATGATATCATACAGCTTTGTACATAATGTAGAGTAAAGCACGTCAACAAAAGAAGCTTGATAAATAAAATATTCCCCTAAAGGCAGATTTGATTTCATATGTACAGTTGCAAGCACGAAGATTCTCTAGACTGTATAGTTCAAAAAGCTTACATAGAAATGAATAGGTGGGACACTGACTAACACAACCTCCTTGCAAAAGCCAACATACATGTAGAAACAAATGGGAGGGACACTTCAAGATGCATGATCAGAACACATTGGAAATATTATACTGTCCAAGTATCCAAAAGAAAAGCCGAAGTATATACTTATGTCTTACTGCCATAAATAACTGCATCCAAAGAACAAGTTTATTTCAAAACCACTGGGTTTGCAGAATCTGCATGTACATGTACTCAGTCAAAGCCAACACAGAAAAGTACAGATGGGATCAGTGGGACCGTATAGCACAGGTTACAGCATCAACATGATCAGCAGAAAAGAAAATCCACATCTGACAAGAATTACCGGTCTACAACAAGAACCTTGACAAGTTGACAACACTCTCTATTCAAATCAAAATGTCTGTAGAATCTACATCAATGCTTTCAAAAGCCAGCATAAAGAAGTGTAAAATATATTGGGACTATGACCACAATGCTCAGTAATGCACAGTAGAAGAGAAATTTTCTACAGTTCTACAGATTTCTGGTATTTTGGAACCACAGGTTGTAAGAATAAACTCTGGAGGCTGAAATGTGAGGAGAAATTCAGTTGACCTTTTGACCTCTGCACAAAATCCTACATAACTCAAATGAAAATATTCCAAGTCCTGCAGAGCCAGCTGTATACAGAATTACAAGGGAAGTGAACCCACATTTACATGTTTACGCTGGAAGAGGATTAGAATTTGCTTTGGGAGATGAAAAAAAAAGATCAATAACAGAATCTGCAAGTTTTAACCCGAAAATACATCATTTGATTGTGTTTCAATTCAAACAGAGCTACATTGTAAATTGATGTTTGTGGAGAGCCTGAAGTACATTTGATCTTCTTTGAATAAATTTCACCAAAGTTTGCAGTGATGTTATTGTTAGGACTTAAAATGAATTGGAGAGCTCTCTCATACTAGTTCTCATACAGTTTTAAATGGCTTGCTTGGCAGGGATCTCGGACTGGGGTCTATGGAGAATAATGTGTGTACCCAAATCAATTTTGCCTCAATTAAAGTCCAACTGTCCTCTATAGATTTTAGACTTAAGAGGATGGACTTAAAAGTTTTAAACCCTCCTTTATAGATTTTAGAGGGTGTACATAACAAAAACACACTCCTGTAAATGAACATGGGTAGGCCTACACTGCACAGAGTCATGAGCAGGTGGGATATTCACACGCTATACTATTGAAAATAATAGTGAAAATGCAAAAAAGGGAACCCCCCCCCCCCCCCCCCCCAAAGTAGAAAAGAGCGCTTGTAAATTCACACACAGTTCAACGCAAAATAAATATGTTTTTTTTTTATGCAGGCAGGTTTGAAATGAAGCTCCCGATAGTAAAAGTGAATCTGTTAACTTTCTTTTGCCAAGTGACAAAACATATCTCGATAGATCTACATATATTGCAGTTAGTAAAAGTTTACCTGAAAGTAAAAAAGGTCTGCAACCTTCGTTGCGTTGTTGATAATTGATATTACTTTTAGGTTTGTGAAATTTGACCTACATGTATTCTTGTTCCACTGTGCCACTGTGCCACTGTAAACAAAAGTTGCAAAAATGTCTAGTCTATCTTTGTCTAATTCAGGAAGGACTCTTCGTGAGCTGAGCTGAGCGATTGAATGCTCCAATAAGATTGGCAGGGTCAATGGGTATAAGACCATATGGAGGTCATACGAATCTAAAATATCAGCCTTCAAACTTGGTTCTGAAAAAAAAAATCTATTGTTTTGTTCGCCTTACTAGGTACTTGATTAAAACCTCATCATGTACAGTATGAGAATTGGTTAACTCCATTTGGTTTGCGTTGTAGCCTTGTGGGATTTAAAAAGAAAGGAGGAAAAAAAAAAAATTCAGTTTGAATCACTAGCTAGAGTAAGTATGAAGAAAGTAGTATAACTACCAGGGGGGTGTTTCACAAAGATCCTAAGTTGAACTTGAGAATTATAGAAAGCCATTTGTACCCTTGGATATATTCAAAAGCAAAAATGCAAGTATTTTAAACTTTTCATACATTTTACATCAAGATCATAACATCTCCTTGATAATAGAAAATATTAATAATTTGAAACAACATTTCATGCCTTTTTAAATAACTTTTTCTAAAAATATTTCAAAGAAACTAATGGCTTTCCATAATGTTTAAGTCCAACTTAAGAGTTAAGTTAAACTTAGGATCTTTGTGAAACACTACCGGGCCTTTTGTGCTTACTCACGCACCAAGTTTGAGAATTTAACAAAACCCTTTGAGGGCAGCTGACCTGAACTTTACAATCAATATAATTATAGACAAATTGAAATTTGAAAAATACACTGAAATGGTCCATTCAATGTATGCCACACAAGAGTTCAAATTAATCCACAACAAAGTTTTCCTACGCAAAAAAAAAAAAAAAAATGGAATTATTCTCTGCAAGGCGATCCATATAATATGCTGACTCACATCATAATAATCCACCTCCTTAGCAAGGATACAATGTATTGGTCTCAGTCAGCAGGTCAGGACAATAACAACAAAAATCAATACATCCCGGAATTGGTCCATGAACGACAAAGGAACATCACCCCTACAAGTCGACAAGGGGCTTACTGCTTATGAAGTCTGTTGCGGTGATGCTGATGGCTACTTTTTCCTTTAAATAGAGCAAATTACCTTATAAGGCACATACTACACTAGTTATTAAACTTGCATCAATTTACTACCACTGCACACCTCCTTACTAATATCACAAATAACATATCATTATCACATATAAAATGGGCCCTCAGACTCAGAAAAATATGCAAAGGTCCATTGTGCGCTGTCGCTGTGTAACGTCCACACAAAATTGAATCAATGAATGTCCACATCTGTCCGATGTCAAGATATTCAATGCTTGCTATCAACAACTTTAAGGGGCTTTATCAATAACCCAACAACATCTAGTTCCTACTCAAAACTCACATGTACCCGTACTGCGCTGATGAGGTTGATACTTTGGGCTGTACTATAAATAACTTCAGACACAATAATCCTACTCATGACCTCAAAAATCACATGCTGAGGGTCACACAAAAAGTATTTGTCCAACTACAATACAATTGCAAGTGTACCATGACCTGCATTATTCCACCATGGGTTAATTCCACTACCATCTCAAAGAAAAGAAAGAATTCTGTTCGCTGTCAAAGATATCCAATGCTTGCTATCAACAACTGTAGTGTAGGCTTTATAAATAACTTCAGGCACGATAATCCTATACTCAAAACTCACATATCGGGTAAGGTACTACACTGTACTGAGCTGATACTGATACTCACAAAAAGTATTCACACATGTCCCCAACTACAATACATGTATACATGTGTGTGTACCAAGACTCGGGTGTTCCACAGTGGGATAATTCCACTGCATCTCAAAGTAAGAAACTAGGCGGAGGCTGAGGCTGCCCAATAGGCAAACATTACACAATGCCCTTTTCAAACAAACAATGACACATGACATGAATACAACAAAAAGTTAGGACTGCAAATTTCCAAGCACCTCCACATAATCTGCTACTACCTAATGTATAGTACAACACAGTATTGATTCAACTGTATAAAATATAAAGAGATTTCCCAGGAAAATGGCCTTGCTTTTTCATCACACATGAGCAGTACAATACACTATACTACGTTTTTTTTTCCCCCTCTATTCTAATTTCTACCTACATCTAGCTCAGTTCTATACAAATGAGTTAGTTATTAGACGTCGGACCATAGTACGGTCGGACCCATTGAGCTCTGCCTGGTGTCGTTCACGTTTTTTTTATTGAGGATTTACTGAAGCATGAAGGGTTGGACCAATGCATGGTATATACCCTGTGGGCAGAGGACAATGGGGAAAAGCTTACCGCGCCTGAAGCTATTATGTATTGTGTTTCATGAAGGCCATGATGAGGCCTGCAGCAGCAAAAATAGAACTTTGCAATATTAGACTGGCTGACTACATTTTTATAGGTAAAATGCACTCACAGTCACACATAAATAAACAAAATCAATTGAATATTGTTTTCTCACTTGGTGTATACAATACACACAAACACATACACACTTCCCACCATGGGCGTAAATCTGTCATTGATACCCATTCATCAGGGGGGATGATCTATTCATTCATCCCCCCCTGATGAATAGGTATTACGTAAGTATTTACGCCCATGCTTCCCACACACAAACACACAAAAACGCACACACATACAACACACAAAGTCTTTCTCTTGTTTGTGTTACACAAAAGGATAACCAAATTGTTCCTCTAAAATCTTGTTTCTTGTCCTGATAAGCCCAATGAAATAAGAAAACAAATTAATTAAAATACCACATTTGTGGGGCCACTTTTCAATATTTAAGAATTGAAGTCTATAGATGCAAATCCACAGCCCCAGGCTCATTTATGATTTGGGAGGCTCTTGTAACAAATCGGGTCTAAATCGCCCTAAGAGCCCCTGTGTATTTTTTGTTGTCACTGTGGAGGGCTGAAATACCAATTTCCAAGAACAATGTTCCAGTGAATATATTTTTGTTTCCGTTCTGTTAATACTTTTACTGTTCTCTCACACACACAAACATGCATAAATACAAAAACAAACACACACGTTACATAACAAACAATGTCTACAAAATTCTACACGTGATGAACATGTACATTACGAACATGTACTCTTATTATATGACATGCATTATTGTAATGTGCGAGATATTGCGTAAGAACTGTTTACAAAACACTTTGACGTTATCTACATAATCTGAACTTTGGACGGGGTACAGCTTCAAGTAAATTTCCTCATATTGAATCCACTGGACACATGTATTTGCATTTTCCATTGATCATCATGAATGTATTTGTATGATCTAATTAGTTTGTGCCACTGATGAAAAATCGGGCCAACTTTGTGACCTAATAAACTTTGTGACCTAATATTG